>PVIY010021165.1:0-42858 GCA_004026745.1 Myrmecophaga tridactyla
ATTTAGCATCACTAATTGCAGAAGACACTCCCCTTTGGCTGATTACAAATGGAATCAGCTGTGGATGCAGCTGACGTGATCATGACCTAATCCTATGAAATGTCCTCATTGCAACAGACAGACCAGCGCTTGCCCAATCAGATAAACAGGTACCACAACTTGGCCAAGTTGACACGTGTCCCTAACCATGACAAGGCCCATGTTGGACAAACACCCAGACACAGCATTAGAGCCAGTGCTAGCTGCAGATGGTTGGTGGGAGGGCTGGCTGCATTTAAAGGGCTGAGGTACAGTGACACTTTAAAATTGACCGTCCTAAGGTTGAACTCAAATGTAAGGGATTAGATAGAAGTGAAGGCGGTTCACGAGTGGGCCTATAAATCATATTGCCATATTGGAGGTGAACATGATTGACAGGGATGTATAGACCTATGTGTCCCACTGATCTGATCAACACTACAAATATAAATAACTTCTTACATGAACTACTTCAAAGATATGATTCTTGTACAAAGAATGTTTAAGTTCAGGGTATGGGGGAAAACTGCTATTGCCTGCTGTGGGCTATGTTTAACAGTAAAACATCAGCACTACCACTGCAAAAGCAGGGGTAAATAAGGGAGAGGGACAAAGAATTAAGGGGAAGTTTAGATTTCCTATTTGTTGAGGGTGTGTTTATTGGCTATCTTTCTCTTGGGAAGAATGAAATTATCTGAAATTGAGGGTGTTGATGGACAGTGGACTTTGGACATTATACATGATGCCTAATGAAGGCAGGTGGCTGAAGGATGCACAGACTGAGATGTAGATTGGCGAACAATGATATATACATATGATCAACTATTTTGCTGCTACAAAAAGGAATGAAGTTGTGAGGCAATACCACATTTAGCCTGGAGTGGTGATTATTATTTCTGGAGTTTATATATATATATAAAGCCTGGTATTTAGAGATAAGAATAAACCTGATCAGGTCGGGATTAAATAATTCAGAACACAGGGGTAAGGAAGACACTGTCTACATTTTGAGACCAAAGAAAGAAAGTCTTATTTTGTCTGGAACCTAAATTTTCTGTGGTATGTAATCCAACTCAACCTGTCTGGATAGCTCATTTAAACAATCAAAACAGAGGGGCCCCAGAATAAGAATGAGAGCCTTTAATCATGTAATGCCTGGATACATCCTAGAATATATTAAGTAAATAATCAAAAAATATTGGCAAAGTCCCTTGAGGGATGGGGGAAACAATATGGAACCATTCAACTTTTTCAAGGAAAAAGGAAACCCTTGTTACTGTGTCAAACATTAAGACACCCAAATCAATAAGCCAAGTCCTTGATCTTGAGGTTTACTCTTGTGAAGCTTATGTAGGTATGTAGCGGAGAAACTTAGCATACCTATAGGCATGCCTAAATTACTTCTAGAGGACCTCTTTTGCTCAGATGTGGTCTCACTCTTTCTAAACCCAACTCTGCAAGTGAAATCATTGCCCCTCCCCCTATGTGGGACATGACATCCAGAGGCGAAAGTCTCCCTGGCAACGTGGGAGATGACTCCCAGGGATGAGTCTGGCCTTGGCACCATGGGATCAACAATGCCATCCTGACTAAAAGGGGGAAAAGAAGTGACAAATAAGGTATCAATGGCTGAGAGAGTTCAAATACAGTTGAGAGGCTACTTTGGAGGTCATTCTTACACAAACTTCATTTAAACATTGTTACCTATCATAACTTGCCAAACCCCAACCAAAACCATTGCAGCCAATCCTAAAGAATAATAAGGGCAAAAATTCCATGCACTTTGGTAACTTTCTGGAAACCTGCAACCTCCAGATGGGTCCCTGGACCAGATAAGTCCTGAAACCTACAGGGCCCAGCCTCTCCAAAACATCGGTTAGTTCATCTCCCTGCCCCTTATTATTGACAGCACCTTCCAACATAAAAAAGTTAGAATGGGCATGGCCCACATACCCCTAAAGTGTGGGAGAAAGATCAAAGGTGATGGTGAAGTTATACAGAGAAGGTAGGGTTTACCAAATGAGTATGATTGTTGAATCATTATATTGATATTTCTTTAGTCTCAGTATCTGAGAGCAGCTTAGAAGTAAAAAGCTAAAATTGTGGAATTGTAACCCATATCAAACTCTGAAATCTGTTCTCCAACTAATTGTTGTGCTATGCTTTGAAATTTATTGTGTTTTTGTATATATGTTATTTTTCACAAAAAGAAAAAAAAGCTCGATTGTGATGATTAAAAAATATATATTCCTTCTAGCCTCCAATGTTCTGGAGCAGCTAGAAGGAAAAATCTGAGATGATGGTATGTTAGCCCACGGCAAGCTCTGGAATCTGTCCTGTAACTATTTGTTGAAGGCTGTTTTGAAAACTATTGCTTTTTTTCTTTCTTTGCTTTGTATATATGTTATGTGACATGATAAAAAAAATGGACCCTCCTAAACCATGGAGGTGCTGTTCAAACCTCTGTTCAGCAATGGCAAGAGTAGCGTGTGTGAGCCAGTCCTGGTAGCAGTCCTGGTCTGAATGCATTGCTCACCTGTATCCTGAAGTTACACACTTCTACAAAGTTCATCCAGGGAGTTGGTTTCCTTCTTTCCTTACCTTGGACTGTCACCTTTCATCTGCAGGGATTGGAGAACAGCCCATATTGTATGGGAGATATGTGAGTTGGAGTTGGCCCACCTGGACTCGTGGCTCCTGTTTGAGCGAGCTGTCAGGGATTAGCTTTGGTTGGGTAGCAAAGTTGTTAGTTAACCAGAACGCAAGAAGAGGGGAGCCATGTAAAACCTGCTCTGGTCCTAGTTAGTAGTTGGCTCCAAACTTTAGAGAGGTCTAGTTCTCTCTGGTAGGGTCATAGAAGGTAAATCTGTCCCTCATCCTCATCCCCATCTCATTGAATACAAGATAAAACTGCAAATTACGAGCTCCCAGAAAACAGGGACCATGTGATATAATCCTCTCTGTCCCAAATGGCCTTATCTAATAAGCTAGCCATTAGCCCAATGTGGTTGTTGAGCGCTTCCAAAATATTAGTCCACATTGAGATGCTCAGAATTTTGAAGGCTAGATATGAAAAAAAAAGGAAACATCTCCTTTGTATTTTTATATTGATTACATGTTGAAGTGATAATATTTTTATTAACTAAAATATAGTAAAATTAATTTCTTCTGTTTCCTTTTACTAAAAGAGAAACTTATTAATTAAAATTAAAGGCAAAAACATTTTTAAAATGTGGCTACTACAAATTTCAGCAAATAAAATGAAAGGTCCTTGAGAACTATGGAAATGTTTTCCTGGATTTAAGTTTAGAAGAAATTAAATGATTGCAGTATATTTTCCAGAACTTGATTGCCAATATACTTTTAACGTTATTCATAATTTTAGGATAGTAGAAAAACAAATTTTTCAACCTCCAATAGAAGGAATTTTAAGATAATTTTTGAATTGAACAAGTGCAATTTTATTCTGCTTAGGTATGTGCAACCTAAATTTATTCAAGTTTACTGATAAAATAAACTAGTATTATAAATACATCCTTCAAATTCCTCTTAAAAATCACTTAACTAGATAGGTTGCATAAACTGAGCAATGTACCTGATAATATCATTTATATAATGTAATAAAATGAGAATATGCTGTTACTTCAAATATATCCTATTAAAGAAATCAGTTAAGTATAGTAAAAAATATAAATGAGATTTTTGATAACCCAGATTACCTGTATTTTAAAGAATCTGGCTTTTTAGTTTCTGTTACCTCAGCATGTAGAAGAATTAAAATTTTTAGCAGCTTTGTTAATGTCAATCAGTACATTTTTGTGAGTAAGTGCTGTCATGAATAGGGAAGACATCATTCTTAGCTTCAAAGAATTTATATTCTAGCTAGAACATAATTGTACCAGAGCATAGAATAAGCCAGTAGTAATAATAGAATAAAAATGCTCAAAAAATGTAAAAGGCAGATAAAGAATGACCTAAGAAAACCTCATAGAAAAGATGACACCTGTAAGAACTTTGAATAAGAAAGCAGCATTTGAATAAATAGAGTTCTGAACTAGTTTTCCTTAAAAAGCCATAACTTAATTTTGTGAACTAACATATCCCTGGTATTATTTAGTATTGGGGAATAATATTGAAAAATGTTGAGTTTTTCCTGGAGATAAATCCCCTAATTATTGAAGAGCTGATAATATTCCAAACTTGGGTTCTTCTGGCCTCTGAAGGTAGAGCTGGATTGGACTAAAAGATTTTAAACATATTATAAAGTAATCATTTGTGTGTTGTGCGTATAAAGTATATACATGCCTGGCTGTGTTCCAAACCCAAGCATAAATTCCTTCCTTCTTCCATTATTTTGTAGTATCCCTTTCCTCTCTGCTTCATAAATGCTGTTATTGGAAGGCAGTATGCATATTCAAAGAGCTATGTGAATTTGTTATAAAATTTATTTCTGATTGTATGCAATCTGGATAAGGCTATAGGTGTGATGGATAGTATTTTTATTTTATCTTCCATATGAAAATAATCATATTCTCTGTTTAAAATAAATTTTGTTTGTATGCTGACTACAAAGCCCTGAATAAATATGGAAAGTTGTTTAGGGTTTATGAAAGTAAATTCTGTCTCTCATAGTCAATACTAACCAAAAATTTAATAATCCTCTTTATAATATATGTATTTGTTAAATATGGCTACTAGAAAATTTAAAACTACATATGAAACTTTGCATTTCTGTTGGCTAGCACCATTTAATTCTTTTTCTGGTGGCAAAGCCAAAACAGAGACCCTTACATGCTTTGGATAGTAAATGCCCTCGGTCACAGACTACCCCATATTTATAAATGAAATCAACTCATCTCAGAGCCTTTGAGATCCCAATCAAATTAAAAGCTGACCTTTGTTCTTTCTTTGCACAACGAGTTAAGGAAAGAAATTTATCTCGTAACTTACTCTATCAACCTAAAGTCTTGTCTCAGAGTCCCCTGTGGAGCTCTGGCTCCTTGAGCTTGAGCCTGGGGAGCCCTCTGTGAACATGGGGGCTGCTCTTGAACGCCTCTGGGTGTCTCTGGCTTCTGGCCCTGTTTCCTGGCTCTCAAACCACAGGGTCCGCCTTAGGGCTCCTCCTCCTCCCTGGCCTCTCAGCAGCCTGGTCAGCATGGAAAGTCACAGTCAAAGGTATCAGTTGTTTGTCTTGGCTCCTAAAAGACCACACTCCATACTTATCTTGAATATACTGCTTCTACTTATGTTTTTCTCTTGGCTGAGGTTATATGGGGGTCTTTGTAAAGCCATTAATAAATTAGCTTTCCAAACCTCAGAAGCCAATTCATCTACTTACTCCCAGCTCTCATGGAATAACAGGTCTCATTTCCAAAGTTGGTCAGCAGGTCAGCCAGAAACAGCACGAGCCTCTGTCTAAGGCCTGGTGAGAATGGCCTGTCTGCCTAAACGGATTAGGCAGAATACAGTTCGCTAAGCTTCCACAGAGACTTCTTATGACTTCAGCTCTAATCTCTCACTGGGGTACAATTAACCTGCAACCACCTGTCAGGACTGGGTTTCTTTATGATTGGCATTTCTAATCCATGTCAAGCCAAGAAGGCTGGAGCTCTTCTCCTTGCTGTTGTCGTCACTTCCCCCTCACTCTCTGTTTTTATTCTTCTGAAGAACACAACTCATCTTTTTTCCGCTCCTCTCCTCAGACTTGGCATCCAGCTTCTCTCATCTCACGAGGTTGGCCTCGGTGGTTCTCTTTAAAGACTATTGGAATTGTGACCAGGGAGTGGAACCTTATTCATAAACTCACTTTAGTATTTGGGAATAAAAGAACTTACCCAAATAGACCATTCACTTCCACAAAAAGAAATGCTATGTGATTGGAGAAAGCAGAGTAGAGAATGATTTCTGCTTCCAACTTTCCTGTGGCTTGGAAAGTCCATTTATCTGCATTCTGCCTCTTGATTCTGATTTAATACATTTTTATCTGGGTGGTTCTAACATTGAACTTGATACAAAGGCCATGAACAAAAACCAAGTTTCCCAAAATGCCCCTCTGTACCGTTGAAATATTTTATTTACATATTATTTTATAATAGACCTACCCTGTTGCTCTCTGGTCACAGTGTTGTAGGGCATGTGTCAGCTGCAAAAAAAGAAAGTGTAACTAACATGTTGGTACTTGGATATGATTGCATTAGATTTATCAGTGGGACGGGTCTGCTGTTTCCATGAATAATTTCCATGAATAATGGTGTGCTATCACTGTGAAGTTTTGGTATCAGCGTTATGCTGGCTTTATAAAAAGACTTTGGAAGCACTTACTTTTTTTACTCTAGAAAAGTTTTTAAAGTATAAGAACAGTCTGTTTTTTAAAAAGTTAAAATAATTTATTTGTGAAATTAAACAAGCTTGCCATTCAGATGATTTTTCAACTTCATGTATAATTCCCTAGGTTTTCACATTTGTTTGCTTCGAGTTTTCTTTTAGTTTTCTACACCTTTGTGCTATTTCCCATTCTCCTTTGTACTTTTTTTGTATTTGTATTTTGTCATTCATTTTTTGTTTAGGATATTGATGGTTTATCTATTTTATTTAAGAGTGCCAGGTCTTGGATTCATTTATTTTTCTACCAAATTGCTGTATTTTAATTGATTAATTTCAATGCTCATCATTATTTATTTCTTCCACTTTCTTTCAGTAATTATCTTGGGTTTTATCCAAACTTCTCGAGTTGAATAATTAATGCATTATTTTGATTATTTTTATTTATTAATGTGAACGGCTCAAGCCTAATAGTTTTCCTCTAAGCACTGCTTTAATCATATCCTTAGGTGATGAAGCATAACGTTCCTAAAGATTCATAATTATTATTATCTAGGTTTTCAGCATAAGTGTGCCATGCTCTCTGTTCTGAAGACCAGCCTACATTTTTGGCTTTCTTCTCTTTTGTGGTGAGGAGGGCTGAGGGTGGGGATGTCTCAGAACACACAGATATGGCCGGTCCTAGGGCCCCATCCTAGGGCATCCCCACCTCCCCTGTTCTTCTGAAATGAGTACATTTAGGACACCACTATAGAGATGGTCCTTCTTTGTCCTGTGTCCTCTCCAGGAATTTGATCTTAACTGTTCGAGGTATAGCATTCTTGGTTGGGTTGTATAGAACTCTTTCATTTTCTTTCAGAGAGGTTAATATCCTGCTTTAGATGTGGAAAGCTATTTTTTTGTTGTTCATTCATTTAGCCAACATTGAGAGTGTCAGGTACTGTTCTGGTCAATTGGTACCCCTCGCTTTTGCTATTTTTCCTTAATCAGGTTCAAATACTTTTCAGAATGGGTTGGGGACTGTAGATATTGTTTTTCGCATGTTTAAGAAAGGGAAGGAGACAAAAAGCATTTTATTGCATCATCTCTCATTAAACGTGTCAGTTGTTAAAGTGTGGAAGAGTACTTGAAAAGGTTTTTAGATGCATGGGACTTATGAGACTTAATCTTGATCTCCAAGGGCTCGCCTTGAGAAACAGAAAAAGAATTCTCTTGGCTTATTCTCCTAGCCATTAAGTGATCTTTTAATCTCCTAAATGCTATTTAGCTTTTATGTCTCTTACCTTCCATCAAGCAAGTACAGTTTATTGGCCAGATTTATCGTGTTGAAAACATGGGGCAGGGCAGGGCTGGAAACAAAAGGAAAGAGATGATTTCTGCACTTGTTCACAGAGAAAGCCCAGACTCCCCACCCTTTACAGACCTACTTTTGAATTTGAGTATGTGCTTAGCGTCTCTCCTTATGCCTGAGGCTGTCCAAGGGGGACTGGCAACAACAGTTAATGAGAAAGGTGAATAGGTATATGTGTTAATAAGCCCATTATTTGGCTTTTTTTTTTTAAACCTGCACGAATTGATTTGGTTAGCAGAGAGCCTGAATGAGAGGGGCCCTCAGTCTTCAGTTCATGCAGTTCCTGTGGCTTCCCTGGATAAGATGAACTCCAAATAAAGGAATCAGAAACTTAGCATAAATCACACTGGATGCATTTCATAAAACCAGAGAATAATCGGATGGAGTAGAGGGCTTCTCCATCGAATTTTCTCTTGGGACCCAGTAACTCATCAGTGTTTATGGCCTCTCTCACTTTGTACTGTTCACTACAGGCTTCCAGAGAGCAGCTTGGAGATTGAGGCCAACTCTGCATTCAGGGAAGGTAAAGGCAGTGCCAGGTAAGTTTGTAGACGCTTTTCAGCCACCTGCCTTATGATAAGAAGCTTCGAAATGCCTCCAGGCCAGAGATCCACTTCATCAGCTGGTCAGAGGCTGCTGAAATGCAAGTTGGCAGATGCTTCATTAGGGGCATGGCTGTTTGCAAGCATGTTGGCTGTCTCTATTCAGCTTTGAATGATGTGGTGTATGAATTTGGCTCTATTTCTAGCGTTTTCTGGAAAAGGAGAGTGTTACTAGGATGTCTTCCAAGGCAGATGGTTTCTCTATTTATTTTTTTCAAAGGATTGTGTAGAAAATGGAGAAAAAGTGATTGGAGAGACGGTGGTGGGCATACATGATCTCCAAAGCACCCTGTGATCGTATGGGAGTGAAGCCTCAAAGACAGACAGCAAATATATAGGTAAGGGCTTTGCTGTATGCAAAGTACGGAGGTATCTAGAACCGACTTCTAGAAAATATTTCCCTCATGGAACTTGGCTCTTTTAGGAGGTGAGATTCATCTTAGGGTCTTTCCGAAGTTCAGAATCCAAAAGAAAATCTTCCACATAAAACTGGAATCCTAGTGGGTTGAATCTTTGGTGGGAAGAGTGGATTAGAAATATGATCATACTACTCCCACTGCCCAAAGGAGACCTCAAGGAAAATTGTCTTTCTCCAACCATAGCACTTGGGCAAAGGGTGAACAATTTCTTATTTGATTATTCACAAACACAAGGTCATTGCACAGGCTTCCAACTTGAATTCAGACCAACTGAATAGCCCCCCAAATCTCTAGCTCAGTATTAGTGTAGAATGCCTCTGGGATGGAAGCAACTGTAAGCTTATAACACTAAAAAATTCAAGTCATATCAGATTTGTATCAAACGATCTCCATTGAAAAATTAAAAAATATAGAGGCTCACCAGTGCAGATTACAAAATTCACAGATTCCAGGTTCCATAAGCAGGATACAATTGAAAAAAAAGACAGCAGATTCAGCTCCCATAATGTTTCAGATGTAGTTGGAAAAAATATAAAACAAGTATTTTTAATATGTATAAAGAAAAATATAGAGGGATATATATATATATTTTATATATATATACAAATAAAGGGGTATGTATATAAATGAGGAGTAATATATATATATATATGAACAAATGAGTGAAGCTGTGTTCCAAAACATATATATATATATATATGAGGAGCAAAAAATGTAAAAACTATCAAGCAGATTTGATAAAAGATCCAACTAGAACTTAAAGAAATGAAAAATAGTATAACTGAACTTTTTTAAAAAGAGAAAACCTCAACAAGTAGTTTAAAAGAAAATTAATACAGATAAAGAAATAATTAGAAATCTGGAATATTGGTCAGCAGTTTAGCTATTACCCAGCCCAGAGAGATAAAGAGATAAAGAACATTTTCAGAATTGATGAAAAACTCCAGTCCTCAGATTCAGGAATTCCAAACAACCTAAGCATGATATAGTAAAAAAAAACAAACAGGAAAGAAAGAAAACAGAAGCAGACACCCAGATATAGCATAATGAATCTTCAAAACATTAAAGCCACAGGGGATCTAAACAGCAGCCAGAGAGAATAGATAAATTACCTACAAAGCAATGACAAACTGATGGCTGACTTCTTAAAAGCAATAATATAAGTAGATGTTAGTGGAATAATACCTTTAATAGACTGAGAGAAGATAACTATCACCCTAAAACTGTACATGTAAGTCTGTGGCTAAGGGCCCTGCTGTACATATTTATTTATTTAGGAAATTTACTTCTTTCCAATAAATAGCAGCTGGTACTGGGTTGTGAGAGGAACAAAGACACCAGAGAGCAAGCAGTGCTGGGGCCAGAGTAGACCTGGGGACATTCGAGTTCTGGCCCTGGCAGAGAAGAGAGATCTTGTTAACACCTCATTAGCACTCCTGAGATCCAGCCAAGACACAGGAAAGCCTGAGCCTTAGGAGTCAGGACAAGGCTCTACAGCCTGATACTAAGTACTATAGACTTTGTAGGCCATAAGTCTCTTTTACAACTATTTATCTCTGTCATTTAAGCACAAAAGCAGTCATAATCTAGACATGAACAAATGAGTGAAGCTGTGTTCCAAAGCAACTCTATTTACAAAAACAAGAGTGTTAGATTTAGTGATGGTTTTAAGAGATTTATGGCCTGCAAAGTCCTAAATATACTAAAAACCATTGATTTTTATGAGTAATTTTTGTAGCATGTGAATTATACCTCAATACAGCTGTTTTTGTTTTTAAAGAACAGGCAGCGGGCCAGATTGGTCTGTAGGACATAGTTTGCTTATCATTTGTTGGAGATTGAATCATTTCCCCCACAAAAGATATGTTCAAGTCTTAATCTGCTTTCCTGTTGGTGTGATCCCATTTGTAAATAAGACCTTGAAGATGTTATTATTTGTTAAGATATGTGTCATGGTCAGGTTCAGTGTCAACTTGGCCAGGTGGTGGTGCCTGTTTGTCCGATTGGGCAAGTGCTGGCCTGTCTGTTGTTATGAGGACATTTCATAGAATTAAATCATGATTACGTCGGCTGCATCCACAGCTGATTCCATTTGTAATTAGCCAAGGGGAATGTCTTCTGCAATGAGTGATGCTTAATCTAATCACTGGAAGCCTTTTAAAGAGGATTCAGAAGAGACAGGCTCTCTTCCTTCCTGCTTCATCTGGTGAGCCTCTCCTGTGGAGTTTGTACAGACCCTTCATCAGAGTCATCAGCTTCACAGCCTGCCCTGTGGATTTTGGATGCTACATTCCCACAGTGATATGAGACACTTCTATAATTTTATATTTACGAAAATTTCCTGTTGATTCTGTTCCTCTAGAGAATCCTAACTAATACGGTATGAACTCATTTGTGAATAGGATGTTTGAAGATTCTATTTAGATGATGCCAAATTGAATTAAAGTGAATCATGCAGCTATAAAGAGGGGAGACACAGGTTACTGAGCAAGAGAAATAGAAGCCAGAAGAAGAAGCCAAGTGATCGATGCAGAGATGCAAGCCAAGGAACACCAAGGATTATGGCAAACCAGTATCAGAATGCTGCAGACTATGGAGAAAGCCTGGCCTTTGGAGTCCTTGATTTTGGCCTCTCATCTCCGTGAGAAAATAAATTTCTGTTGTTTAAGCCAATCTGTTGTGTGGTATTTGTTATAGCAACCTTAGCAAACTAAGAACCTCTATCCTAAAAATATAGCCTGCAGGCCAAATTTTACCCTCCACCTATTTTTGTAATAAACTTTTATTAGAACACACCCATGCTTATTTTATTTGCAGTTGTCTGTAGCTGTTTTCATGCCACAATGACAGAATTTAGTAGATAGTGACAGAACCATCTGGCTTATACAGCCTAAGATATTTACTATTTGCCCTTTTACAGAAAAGTTGATGATCTCTGACTGCTAACACTCTAGAGTAGTGCTTCCAATAGGACTTTCTATGATTAAAAAAATATATACTGTATCTGTACAATTTCAATTTGGTAGCCATTAGCTTTACATAGATGTTGAAATATAGCTAGTGCATCTGTGGAATTAACATTTTTAGTTTATTTACTTCTAATTCATTTCAATTTAAATAGCTCCTCTAGTAAGATCTATTGTAGATCCACTCTAAAAAAGCCTAAAACCAAGCCCTAATAAGATCACGTAGGAGATAGAGTTTGGATGTTGAATCCTTCAAATTCAAAGGGCTTACAAACTCTTTTGGCTTTTTAACTTATCTATAAAACAAAGCATAAAACTAAACATGCACATGTTATAGGTGATCAGATCAAATAACTGAACCTCTTGCTAGAACAAGAGCAACAATTTTTATAGGAAGATAGCAGAATCCAGAGTCTCTATGTTATGTTATGCATAATGTCCAATATTCAATAAAATAATCGCTAAGTATACAGAAAACAAGAAAATGTAATCCATAATCAAGGAAAAAAGCACTCAATACAAACTGAATCTTATATTATCCAAGTATGGGATTTCATAGCAAAAAACTTTGAATCAATAATTATAAATTTATTCAAAGAATTAAGAAGAAATATTTCAAATAATTTTAAAAATATGGATTTAATGAAGAAACAACTATGGAATCACACTGTAGAAATAGAAACTCTTAAAAAGAACCCAATGGGAACTCTAAAACTGAAAAATATGATACTTCAAGTGAAAATTTCACTGAAAGGCTTAACAGTAGATGAAAGATGGCAGAAGAAAAAGTTGACAATCTTGAAGACAGATCAATAGAAGTTACCCAATGTGATGAATAGAAAAATAATTGAAGAAAAATGATTAGAGCCTCAAAGACTATAATACAATATTAAATTATCTAATATATGTGTAATGGTGGTACTAAAGAAAAAGAGAGTGAGAATGGGGAAAAATGTTTGAAATAATAATGGCTCAAAACTCCCCAATGTGATGAAAAATACAACGTTTAGATGTAAGAGACTCAGTGAACCCCAAGCAAGATAAATATAAATAGAGCCATATCTAAGCACATCATAGTCATACTACTGAAAACCAAAGATGAAGAGAAAATGCTGAAAGCAGTCAGAGAAGAAAAAATACATTATATATAGGGAAATAAAGATAAAAAACAAAAAACCCAAAACTTTTTTTTTGACTTCTTACCAGAAATAATGGATTCCAGGAAACAATGAAATTATACTTTAAAAATGTTGAAAGAAAGAAAAAAACAACTTTATCAACCTAGAATTCTACATCCAGTGAAAACAGACTTAAAAAATAATAGCTAAATAAAGACAATTTCAGAGAGACGAAAGCCAAGAGAATTTGTCACAGGTAGTACTGCAGTATCAAAAATGCTAAAGGAGACCCTTTAGGCTGAAGGAAAAGGTAATACGTGAAAATTTGGATCATTAGTCAGGAAATTAAGATCACCAGAGTTGGCACTGCAAAGGGTTTGAGGGAAGAGTTTTTGACGGGAAGAAAAACATTTCTGTGTTCATGACTTAATTTAACTTCCTGTTTGGGATTGGCCATCCAAAGTTGTATGCTTATGTCCATGAAGGTGTATGTTAAAGAGAAATGCAGTACTGCCTAATCAGGACAATATAGACAGACTGTTTCCCCTCTCTAGTATACTTCTTCATGTTAAATTGCCAGTTCTGTAAGTATTAGTTGATTTTTCTTTTTTGCAGTTGTTTTCTAATTATAAAACTAATCCATAGACATTATAGAAATATAGAAAAGTACAGAGGAAAATATGGAAAGGTACAAAAAAAAGTTAAAAATGCTTCTAATTCTAATATCCTGAGCATTTTAGTTTGCTAAAGCTGCCAGAATGTAACACACCAGAGATGGATCGGCTTTTAATAAGGGATGTATTTAGTTACAAATTTATAGTTCTTCAAAGGAAAGGCAGCTAGCTTTCATCTGAGTTTCTCCATCACATGGGAGGGAACACAGTGATAACTGTTGACCTTCTCTCCTTGCTTCTGGGTTCCAGTGTCTCTCCCCAGGGCAATTTCTTTCAGCATCTCCAAATGTCTGAGCTGAGCTGCAAGGCTGAGATGAGGTATGCTGAACTGCTTGGATTTTGCTGTGCTGAGCTCCTTTCTGACCTCTCTCTTTTTTAAGCCTCCTGCTAATTAAATTAAATATCATTCATTGCAGAAGGCACTCCTCTTAGCTGACTGCAGCTGTAATCAGCCATAGATAAATTTCATACACTGATGATTTAAGTCCACAGAAACAGAGCATCAGGGCAGCGTTACCTGGCCAAGTTGACACCTGAATCTAATTACTACGCTCAACTAATTTTACCGCTCTTTTTTGGGGGGTATGCTTTGTGGTGGAGTCATATTTTATTATTTTTCCATGTGAATATTCCATTATTGCAAAACCATTTGTTGAATTTCTGTCTGTTTTTTTGGGAAGTGCATGGATCTGGAATCAAATCTGAGTCTCCCACATGGCAGGTGAGAATTATACCACGGAACTACCCTTGCACCCCGCTGCTCATATTTAAATGTATTTCCTCCATGTCCCTTTTCTATGCATATATGATACAAATATTTACACCTATATATTTTTTGAATAATTGGAATAATGTTCATTTTTCTTATAATTTGTTTTTTGTACTTAACGTGTTGTTATGAGTATATTCTCACACTATTAAATTATTTTCCAAAAAATGTATACAGTAAAATAATTTCCCTCTACCCCCAAATGTATAGCTAACATGCTATTTAGAGGAAAATTTGTAGTTTTAAGAACTTATATTAAGAAAGAAAGAAGGCTAAAAATTCATGAGTTAAACATCTATTTAAGAAGTTAAAAGAGAAATAGCAGAATTAACAAAATAGAAGGAAATATAAGAAAAAGTTTCTATCAGTGAAATAGAAAGTAAAATCAAAAGTTAATTCTTTGAAAAGTCTAATAAAATGGATACATTTTTGGCATGACTGATAAGTTTTAATAGGTAGATACAAATAGAACAAGGAAAAGGGATGCGGGAGGATATAACTGCAATATAACAGACGTTAAAATGACAAGAAGATATTCTAACTAATTTTATCCTAATAACAGAGAAATGTAAATAAATGCACAAATTCCTAGAAAAATATATCAAAGTTTACTCAAGAAGAAATTCAAAGCCTGAATAGTCTTACAACCTTTAGAAACATGAATCTGTAGTCAAAAGTCTTCCCATAATAGAAACACCAGAACCAGAATCATTCTACCAACCATTCATAGAAAAGGTAGCTCTATTTAAAAAATAAAGGAATATATCATGACCAGTTTGGTCTTATCCTAGGAATGCAAGGTATGTTCATGTTAGAAAATCAATTCAAAACATTAGAAGGTCAAAGGCAAAATATTAAATTATCTCCACCAAAGAAGCAACAGCATTTGATAAAATTTAACCCTCATTTATGATTTAAAAATACAACATCCATAAATTGATAAAGTGTAGCAACAAAAATCCATCACACTTAATGGTAAAACACTGAAAACATTTCTTTTATGATTAGGAACAAGGCAAAGATGCCCACTATAGCCACTTCTATTCAAAGTTTTAACTTGGGGTAAAAATAAAGTTTGCTTTTCGAAAATAGAGAACTGGGTAACTGGAGGTAAAATATTGCCATCTTCTCTGAATGGTCCACCTGAAATGTCATGTCTTCTATGGGGCCTTCCTTCCCTTAGTCAGGTAGAGTGAGTCATAAGAAATATTTCCTCATTCATATTTGCTTGGTATGTCTCTTATAGCTCATAGTATGCTGTTTTTTATTATTTGTATGTTTATATGTATCACACTAGAATATAAGGTTCTTCTCAGCGATAAGCTGACTGCCTTTGTCTACTTAGAGCTTGATGTAGTGCTTAGCACATAGAAGGAGCTCAATTATTTGGGGCGAAATGAAAAAAATAGATTCCTATTGCCAAAAAGCTAAAAGCTTTCTTTGAGGGAAAGGGAAGAGGCAGGTGGAGGAAACAGAGAGGAAGAGAGAAGTACAGAAAAGAAAGGAGACCATAACATACCACTGATAAACTTTCCTCCTTTGCCATGTGCTAAGAGCTGGCCTGGGTGCCTGGTTTTGTGGCTTCTCCTGCCTCACTGCTGTGCAACATGCAATCTCGTTCTCTTCTCCCTCAGAAACAAGATGTGGCAATAGATGAGTCAATAGTCTATGACAAGTAAATAAGATCGAGCTCCATAAAGAGTAACAAAAAATGCTCTGGGGAGCTGAATGTTTCACATGACACATACCCAATTTCTCGTGAAATTTCCCTACTGTTGTGTTTTCCATTTGAGCTAGATTTGTTCTTTCCCTAGTTGGTCTTTCCATCAGCAGAAGGAAATGGCTTTTCCGATGAAGCTCCAAGAGAATGCGCTGATGACTCTGTAAGAGTTTTCACTCATTTGGGCGCTCACTGTTGACTTGAAAGATAATATGTCTCCTCATCTTCAGAAAGAGACTAATACTGAATTCCTAAAATGAGAAATTATGTATCACCACAAATGGTAATATAACTGAAACATGGTGTCTCCCAACAGTCCAGCCTGTGTCCATCCTTCCATCTACCCATCCACCCATCCACCCATCCAAATGCTGACAAATATTTGCATAGAAGCAAATATGTATCATACACAGTACATGGTGCTTCAGGGAAGGGAATAAGGTACAATCCTTGTCCTTTGAGGTCCTCATGGGCAAACAAAGAGAGGCAGGCACACAGCTAATTATAATGCAAGTTAGACTGTGAGAAATACTAGTGTTTATTTATCATCTGTATGTGAAATGCTGAGGAACAGATAACTTAAAAGTGCAAGTGATTTCCCCTGCCTCAAAGTGTCTGATAATCTAACTGGAGATATAGAATGTTAAACCTAAGAAACTGTTACTGACATTTCTACGTGATAGCCCTGGGGGAGGCGGGGAGGCTGAGGTTCAGAGCTCAAGGAGTGCAGACTGATAGAGGTACCCTTCCCGGCCCAGAGACTGGCTTTCTCTTGGGTCCTCTGGGGCTACAATGGCATGTCTCTGTGAACATATGCCATCTCCTCTGTGCATGGGCAAGTCTGCTGGCACAGTTTTTTTTGTTTTGTTTTGTTTTGTTTTTTTGCCTATTCATCATCATGATCATTTCTTAGAACATTAGCATCAATTCAGAAAAAGAAATAAAAAGACAACAAAAAAAAAATTCATACATACCTTACCCCTTACTCCTCCTTTTCATTGATCACTAGCATTTCAATCTAAATGTATTTTAACATTTGTTCCCCCTATTATTTATTTTTATTCCATGTGTTTTACTCATCTGTTGATAAGGTAGATAAAAGGAGCATCAGACACAAGGTTTTCACAATCACACATCACATTGTGAAAGCTGTATCATTATACAAACGTCTTCGAGAGACATGGTTACTGGAACACAGCTTTACATTTTCAGGCAGTTCCCTCCAGCCTGTCTATTACATCTTGACTAACAAGGTGATATCTATTTAGTGCATAAGCATAACCTCCAGGATAACCTCTTGATTCTGGAATCCCTCAGCCATTGACACTTTAATTTGTGTCTTTTCACTCTCCCCCTTTTGGTCAAGAAGGTTTTCTCAATTCCTTGATGCTGAGTCTCAGCTCATTCTAGAATTTCTGTTCCACATTGCAAGGAAGGTCCACACCCCTGGGAGTCATGTCCCATGTAGACATGGGGAGGGCAGTGAGTTTGCTTGTTGTGTTGGCTGGAGAGAGAGAGGCCATGTCTGAGCAACAAAAGAGGTTCTTTTAGGGGTAGCACAGACTTTTAAAGCTGTTTTCATCAACTGCTAGTCTGCTCAACTAAAATGTCCTGGCCAGGGGAGACCCATTGCTTAACCAGGTAGAGCCATAGTTCCAGGGAGGACTGACAGGACTGACATCTAAAGAAACAGCAGTAGCAGTATAGATGGCTTAACTGTCTCCAGAGCTCATTTTTTGGACCAGCTCTGTCCAACAGAACTTTCTGCAGTAATGGAAATTTTCTGTCACTGGGCTGTCTAACTCTGTAGCCACTAGTCAATGTGGTTACTGAAAGGTGGGTAGTGAGATTGAAGAATGTAATTTTTTATTTTATTTCATTTTAATTAATTTTTATTTTAATTGATTTAATTTAAATTCGAATTCTTTTATACATGTTGAATTTAAGTGGTGACCACTGTGTTGGATGGCAGAGTTCTAGATCTCCAAGCTGAAGGGCATGATGAAGTGAAGAGTTTTCCTCCAACAGATAGGTGTCCTGGTAAGTTACAGACTCACTTAGCTACCAAAGTGGGTAAAACAGAACCTTGGCTTTCAGTAGCAGGAAGGACTCCTCCCACAAAGTTCAGCTTCTCATCTCTTCGCTGGCACCTCCCACCCCAAAATGTAATCTAGTGGTTTCCCAAATTTTTTACTCTGGTAGAGCAAAGGACCCATGAGGTTATTAATCCCCTGCATTTTGTCACTGCAAAACCCATTCACCAGAGTAAATAGAAAGATTAGGGCACTTGCAATGACACATCAGTGAAGCCTGGGATGGAGTCCAAGAATTTGAATTATTAGAAATTTGTCCAGGTAATCCTCCTGTGTTGTCAAGCTTAGAAACCACTTTGCTGCATATCAGAAACAGTATAGAACTTCACATTACTGGAGCATTTGTCCACATAACAAATATTTATTGAGCACATACTATAAACTAGGCATTAGTATAAGTTAGGGAAATAGCAGTGAATAAAACAGAAAATATTGCTGTCATAGCATCTAGTGAGGGAAAACAAAAAATAAACCATGAACTAATAAAAAGATAATTTCAGGTAAAGAACACTAATTGACATGTAACAAATCAAACTGTAATGAGACACAGAATGACTGGGTTTAGGAACTACCTAAAGCTGTGAGGTCAAAGAAGACCTCTTTGAGGAAGTGACAATGAAGCTGAGACTTGGAATGATGCAGAGGTAATGTTTGGGGACAAGCATTCAAGGTAGAAGGAATAGCAAGTGCAAAGACCCTGAGACAGGAATAAGCCAAGCATGCCAGAGGGCCAGAAAGAAGGATGGTGTGACAGAAGCATAGCGACCAGGGAAGAATGGAGGTGAGAAGGCAGAGGTGGGCTCATGTAGGGTCTTAAGTACATGGCTAGTGATTTGAATTTTATTCTGTAATATGATTAGGAGCCCTTAATAGGACTAAGCAAGGTAGTAATATGGAAGATTTATATTTCTATCCAGAGATTATTTTGCCTTTTGGGTAGGGCAAGTGTGGGAAACTCAGAGATGACAGGAGCTATTGCTATGTTCTATGCAGGAGCTGATAATGACTTTGATCAGGAATGTAGCAGTGGGTGTGGCAGGTTAGTTAGATTCCAGATATATTTTGAAGTTAGAACCATAGGACTGATTGATTGAATGTGGGGTATGGTAGAAAAGGAAGAGTCAAAGATGACTGATGCTTAGGATTGAACCTGAGCAACCAGATAGATGATGGAGCCATTTCCTTACATAAGGGAGCCAGGGAGAGAAATGGGCTTTGGGGGGCTATCTAGAGTTTAATTTTGCACAATTTGAGATGTCTATCGGACATCCATGTGGTGATGGCATATAGACAGTTGGACATATGAGTCTGGACCCTAGGGGAGATATAAAGGCTGAGAAGTTTGATTTGAGAGTCATAAAAGTATATATGATATGAGTAAAAATGACCACCTGGAGAGAAAGTGGAGAAGAGAAAGGGGGGAGGGGAAAGAGAGAAGGAAATGGAAAGGAAGAGAAGGGAAGATCAAGACTCCACAAAACAACAAAAGAAGAAATTGAATAGTACACCCTGGCGGAACCCAACATTAAGAGGCCAGGCAGAAGAATCTGAGAAAAAAAGCAAACAATGTGGTAGGAGGAAAGACAGGAAAGTGGTTATCATGAGACTCTAGAGAAAGAAGTTTCGAGAAGGAGGGAATAGTCAATTGTGACAATAGCGCTGGGAAGTTCTGTGAGATGGAGCAGAGAACTGACTTCTGGATTAAGCAGGTGGAGATCAGTGGTGCTACTGATTGAATTGGGAATGGGGAGGAGGAAGCCAGACCAGGGTTAGAAGTGAGAATATGGGAGGTTCGAAAGCAGACACAGGGCTTATCCATAACTTTTGAGGAGTTTTTCTATAAAAGGAAGTAGAGAGACAGGTCATGGCTGAATGGGGATATAAAATCAAAGGAAAGTTTTCTCCCTCTTTTTTTAAGTTAGACAAGTTGTGAGTTTACAGAACAATCATGCCTAAAATAGAGGATTCCCCTGTACACCTCATCATTAACACCTTGCATTGGTGTAAAGTTTTCATTTTGTTGTTGTTTTTAAAGTGGACTATTTCAAGTCAGATGTAAATGACAGTGAGTATGATGAAGGGCTAAGAAAGATTTTGATGATGCAGAATGAGAAGCAATTCTCACTTTCCTATGAGAAATCAATCTGTGGTCATGTGAAGAATACTTAAAGACCACCACTTCTCTATGAGCATAATATGAGAATGGTTTCTGCAGACGCTTCTAAGATTCCATGTACAAGAACAAAAGCTTTAACTGGATTGGACAATGGGAATGTGAACACTAACGGCTTCATCATGGTCTTTTAGCACCTCAGATCCTGATATTATCAGTCGGCATAATTCTTACCACCCAGTGAGATAGGCTACTCGTGATATGGCCCATGAAGGAGTGGGTGGCAGTAGGTAACCCACCGAGCCTGTGCTCCCTTTCAGGTCATGGACACACAGGGAAGGAGACCTGATTCCTTCATCAGTCACTTCCTTTCCCTTAATTGCTCTGCCATAATAGGTTGAGAGGAGATGTAAGGATGTAGATCAGGCATATTCTACCCATCAGTACCAATACACTAATACAGAGCCAACCTCTGAGATGGCCTCTTCTAAAAATGGCACACTATTTCTGCTCTCCCTTCTAACTTCAAAGCACAGGATTTTTCAATGAGTGCTGACAGAGACCTGGTGAGGCGCATAGTAGAGCAAACCATCACCCTCCAGACTAAGGACAGGGAGACAGTAAACAAGAAACCCAGATACGCCCATAGAATCCAGTTTGCAAAGAATCAGAACATTTCACATGAGGGCAGCTGGAGAGGCGAGGGCTGCTTTTCAAATGGCATTGCAGGCTGCATTTCCATGTCACCCCAGAAACAGCTGCCTTGGCCTTACCAGCTTCCACCAGGAAGCCGTGCTGGTGAGTGCAAACCACCACACTGGGGGGTCCACACTGAGAACGGAGCACCTCCATAACATTCTGGGATTATTGATAGGGCCACAATGCTCAGAGTCATTTGGGGTTAAAAGGGAATTTTCTCAGTCAAAACAGAGAGCAGAGGCGATGACTGTCACCCTAGGAAGACATTTGGGCAAAATAATAAAAAGCACAGCTGTATGGTACCCTGTAGTGTAACTGCCTTCTCTTTGCTTTTCTGGAAGCTTGTGTTTGGATGAGAGAGCTCCTGTAGCCACTGGGGGTGGGGGAATGGGGAGGCAATAAAAATGAAGATCAGATGTCACCACAGTAAGCATTAAATATCCTACAACTTGAGGATATTCCATTGAGGAAAGAAGTCAAAGAAATGGCCCTCTGCTGGGAAGTTCTGGGTTGAAGCGCTGCTAGGCTTTTGGTTTTCTTTGTTTTTATTCCTCCCTCCCTCCCTCTCTCCCTCCCTTCCTTCTTTCCTTCCTTTCTCAATTTTTTTTTTTTTTTTTTTAATTCTTGAAGGTCCGGGAAAGAGGTTACTGTTGAATCCTAGAGCAGTTGTTGTCATAACTTGTAAGCAATATCATTCAGTTGAAATAGTGATGTGCCCATGGTTTGTGACTAGCAATAGAATAATAACATTATACCCATCCCACAAATATTTATGAGTGGGAGAGAGTCTGACAAGGACAGGGCATTTACATCAGAATGAGCAATGTAGTCGAAGCCTGAGGCTTTGAAATGATGCCTCTGGCCTCCCTGCGTTCTCACTAAATATGGAATCTCATATACTGCAGGTGAGAGTGCAACCCCTGTTCTGCAGAATCTCATAACCTTGCTTGATCCAGACACCTGGGAAAGGCTCAGCAAAGTGAAATAGTGTTTAATGAACCCTGGAGTCACATTCTGATTTAGATGCAAACATCCAAGGGAGTATGTAATGTGTTCTTAATGCAGCAACCAGAGTTAAGTTAACAGACTTGTTTATCAATGGATTCAGCTACTGCTGGATTTCTAAACAACTCTGCTTTAAACGGTTCTCATGCATCCCAGTGGGATGGCACATGTGAAAGAAATTGTAAACTATCTTGGGCAGCTGACTCTCCCTTTTCTGTCTTGGAGCTAAGGCTTCTCTCATGCCTTCAGTAAGGTAGAGAGACCCTTGGAAGAGCAGTACTAACTTGGGCTGAGAGTCTGGCCATTGGAAGTAGAATGATCAGGCTTGAACCTAGCACAGATGGCTGGTTGTGCAACCTGTGTGACCTATTTCACTTTCTAGGCTCAAGTTTTCTCATTTGGAAGAGAATGGGCAGATAATGCTTAATCTGTAAAGAATGTTTAATAAGGTTGATTGTATATGGATGGCACAATACTACATGATGGTAGCACAATACTGTAAGTGTAACTAACTGAGTAGGAGTGTGGTTGAAAAGGGAAGTCTAGGGTCATGTATGTCACCAGAAGGAGATCTGGAGGGTAAAACCTGGGTCTGTATAATGTAGCAAAACCTATAGTGGGCAATGACTGTGGTTAATCGTACAAATATAAGAAAGTTCTTACACGAATGAGAACAAATCTACACCACTATGACAAGGCATTACTAATAGGGTGGTAAATGGGAAAAATACAATTAATGTAAGCCAAGGACTATAGTTAATGGTGACACTGTAATATTCTTTCATCAATTGTAACAAAGATACTATACCAAAGCTAAGTATCAAAAATGGGGGGTGGGGGAGGCATGTATACAGAGCAGGGGATTTTTTTTTTGAGAAATGGGAAGGTTCTCATATTGATTGTGGTGGGGAATGCATAAATGTGATTGTACCAAGAGCCATTGATTGTACACTTAGGATGGATTGCATGGTGTGTTTTTAAAAAATAAATAAAGACTGTTCTCCCTACTACAAAAAAAAGTGCAACTGAATCAGTTTTGCTATTTTTAAGTATCTGATGAGTATTGATGAGTGTAGTAGTTTGAATGGTGGCTCCCAAAGGATATGCCCAGGTTGTAATCTCTGGAATCTGTGCTTCTTATTACATGGAAAATGAGTGACCATTATTTTATATAGCAAAGGATGTGATTAAGTTAAGGATCTTGAGAGAAGATGCTTATCCCCGATTGCCCAGTTGGGCTCGACATACAATCTCATGTCTCTCTACAAGATAGGAACAGAGGAGAAGAAACAGAAAAGAAGATGAGGCCATGTAACTTTGGAGGCAGAGATTGGATTGATGTGGCCACAAGCCAAAGAACACTGTCAGCAGATGCTCTTGTAGAAGAGACAAGGTAGAATTCTCCCCTAGAGCCTTCAGCGAGAGAGTGTAGCCTGGTTGATGTCTTGATTTCAGACTTCTGACCTTCAGAACTTTCTGAGAGAATAAATTTCTGTTGTTTGAAGCCTCCACCCCCCCAAAAAAGTTTCCTCATTTGTAAAATGGGCATTAGGGTTGTTGTGAGAACTTAATCTAATAATACATTATTGGTGCTTAATATAGTGCTTGGGTAGGCGCTGGATATATGCCAGCTATCACCAGTATTATTTGATAAATCAAGTATCACTAAACAATTAGAGGGTTTCTAATTGTCTGGACAGGCCTCTAGAAGGTGTGTATGCATTAAAAACAGGCACACTGGAGAATCAATTCTTAACCCCCAAAAATGAATATCTAATCCTGACCTTCCAATCTCTGTGCCCATTGGGGAGACCTCTCAAGTCAGTGCCATCAAATAATGACACAGTCTATTTTTCCTGGACATAAGGTCATCCTTGCCCTTAAGCCTGGGTATGTTTCATGTGGCTTTTGGGAAAATGCCATCTTGTCCTCATATCTCTTGCAGGTCCAGAAATTGGAGTTTCTTGGTGTCACTCAAGGCTGGTTACAGTGAGTGGATCTAGACTCTCCTCAAGTTTCCTCTTACTATGATTCTGGGCCTCCTTCTCAGCACGCAGGGGTCTCATTTGGATATTCGTACTCAGTGTGTTCCACCTTCTTATGTGATCCAAGGAGACTCACTTAGTTTCTTTGCACACAAAGATCATGTAGACCTCCCAGGCCCACAGGGAAAACATAGCTAATTCATATTATTTGACTTTGTGTGTCCTTGATGCTTTCCACAATGGCTAAAGAAAAGCTGACATTAATAACTTGAAAATGTAGCACATTTAGTATTTTCACAAATGCTTATGAGCATGTTTGAGGGGATACAAAGATTATACTTGTGGAAGGTATAATTTACTAAAAGGGGAGGACAAATTGCTACTTACTAGAATACAAGATAGAACATATGTCTCATGAGAGACTTGTAAAGTGTTATGGGTATAAAAAGGAGAGGCTGTTCCCATTCAGAAGATCTGAAGGGAAATGGATGGATAAGGACATAGCCTTGGAGGGATGGTTGTGATGGAGGAGAGACATTTTGTAAGGCAGGGATAGAGTGAGGAAGGGCATTCCCGGAAGAGGAAAAAGCTCTCCTGTAAAAACAGGAGAGAAAAACAAGGGTTGTGCAGGAAACATAGGATTCCTCCTACTTTACTATTGTGAAGACTAATTACTGGGTACCTCATTTATGATCAGGTGACGCGTACACACATAGCAGAGGGTCAGTTAATATTTGCTGGCTGATAATATGGAAAAGCTCACCTCTGCCTCTCCAATCCAAACTCTTGAATTGCTTAGCTAACATAACACACATTAGCCTCCAAGAGGCACAAGATAATATAATCAATGTCATGATGACCAAAAAAAGTAATTCAAATAAACAGCTGATTAAAGTTGAGTACAGAAAAGTAACATGACCCTAATTACTAAATTAGCTAATTGTTTTCCCTGTTCCTGGAACAAATTTCTATTTCGTCATCCTTCATGCATCCATCATGCAACAAATTGAGTCTTTGCAACATGCAAAGCACTGACTAGGGAAACAGCAATGAACAGCCCAGATGCGGCCCCTGCTCCGTCCTGGTCAGAGGTGAAAGTGTAACCCAAAGGCCCACATACCTATCATTGCTTCCATACCCAAATTACAATGACTTAGCAAAAAATCTTCGATTAACATTCCTGAACAGTCACCCGGTTGTCTACACTGGTTTGTGAATCGGTCCTCCTTGCCCTTTGCTTGCTGTCAACTCTTTGGAGGTCAGAAACTCAGGTGGCCTTCTAAGTGTGACCCTTGCTCTCCCTCCCCTCTGGGACTCCTCCCTATGCAGGAAGAAGAACAGCCTGGAGTCCCTGACATCCAAGCCTAGGCCCTAGCCTTTCTTAGAGATTGTCCTCTGCTCCCTACCCACCAGTTCCTTCCTCTGTGCAGTATCTGAGATCTTCACAGGGAGAGGATTCTACCTGGCTACCTGGTCATTGGACATTGTCACTGCTGCTCACACTGAGCTCTGTCCTCCCACTGGTGCTCCACTTCCTCAGCTCTCACTTCCCAGGTATTATCCACCAAACGGCATTAGATTGATCAATATGTCAGATTTTCCTAGAATCACCAAAGGCTTTGCCTATAGGGGATTTCACTAACAAGTTGATACAATTTCCCTATTTTATAGAAGTTAAGAGATTTTCCCAAGGATGCACATAAAACTCATTTTGTTGAGATGCTGTCTTCACTTGATTGAAGGGTCCTCTCTACATATGGTTGGAGCCTGTCAAGGGAGAAAGATGATGAGTTCAGACCCACGTACAACTGCTCATTCTGAAAGTTAATGAAGAGCACGTACTTTTTTAGATTTGATTTTTCTTTGAGCTTATTTATGAAAGAAAATTCAGGCCAGGTATGCTAACTGGCCTGAATTCACTATAATATTTGCCTGCCTTTATATCAGACCATTTTTCAAATCCAAGTAGAGGTGATCTGTGTTCACTTTAAAATGTGTGATGACCTTTAAAATAAACTGCATCTTTTCCTCTTTTAAATTACCTTGAGTCGAAATGTTCATGGAGGGTTCATCAGTGTTGCTAACTCTCAGGAAAACAGGCTGTCTAAGTACAAGGGGTTTACCCAGAACCTTCTGAGTCCTTTTGAGGAACAGGTGGTGTAACAGCCTCCTATGCAGGCCACTGACATTTATTTAGAAACTAATTGCTGCAGTTTTGGGACACGAAATGGAAAAAGATTAGTTCACACTGCAATCCATCTTGGAATGAAATGCTTGTGGTAGCACCAGAAGAAAACTGTTCCATTAAGGCAAAAGCAGACCTCAAAAGACGGGAAGGCCAGAGCATTAAGCTGAGGGTCTCAGAACTGCAGAACCACTGCTGCCTTCTAATGGTGTTGCAGCCATCCGACCTCTCAGCTCCTGCAACCGACAAAATTCTGTTGCCGTTTCTCCTTCCCTTTCTCATAACCGTTAATTCTCAGTTATCCACAAGTGACTTAACCATAGCAGCATTTCACTCTAAGACTAATCTGACCCTCTTCTATGAAAACTGTGCCTCTGTCCCAACCTCTGCCCCAGTACTGGGACTGTCCCCATTCTGGGAACTCCCACCCCCCGCACCCCCATTCAGCAAACCTTGCAGGACACCTATTTTTCTGCACTTACAGAGCCGATTTCCTTTGGGACCTTGTTAGAAATGCAGAATCTTGGGCTGCACCCCAGATTTATGGAGTCTGCATCTTAACAAGATCCCCTTGAGCTGAGTGAAAAGCCGAGTTCAAGAACTGCTGATCTCCAGCAACTCTAAGCTAATCACATCCTCCTGTGGGAACCAGATGTCACCATATCTTCTTGTTGCTACAAAGCATGCTTCTCAAAGCCCCTGCCTCTCCATTCTGTTCTCAAGTGCAGCCACCATGTTGTCCTATAAATCTGTGCTATCTTCCCCGGGGGGCTGTAATGAGAAATTAGGATATAAGGGATGATTGTGATTAGTAAATCGTTATATAAAAATTCCTTTTTGCTTTCTGGAATGTTGGAGTAGACAGAGAAATATCTGAGATCTCTGAATTGTAGTCCAGCTGGCTTGCTCTCTGAAACCAATGTAAAAAGCCCTTACCCTGGCCTTTGTAATTGTAAGAGCTGTTCATTCTCTTGTAAAGCAAAGGCCCTAATGCTAATGAAGTTGGCCATTAACTACCTCTTCCTTTTGGTTTATACCTTAAGTACTGAACTGATAGCTCTGCTCCCCTCCTTTCAATTTATGTTCTCCTATTGAAATGATAATGATAACACTTGTCTCCTTTTCAGCTTTAAACTTACTGCCTGAAATGACCTAATTTCCCCTTGCTAAAATCTGTAAGAACCTTGAACCCCCTAAACTCAGGGAGACAGACTTTGGGCTGTTAGGCTGTCTGCTCTCCTACTACATGTATAGTAATAAATTCTTTCTCTCTTTGAAATCCCAATATCTCAGGAATTAGTTATTGAGCGCATTGGGCAGAAGAATCCACGGCCTTTGCCTGTGTCAGGGCTGTAGGATTGATTAACAAATGTTGCACTTATCTGTCCATTGTGGGGGTATCTTGTGTTCGGACATATTGTATTCCTTAGGGCAGGGGATCCTCTTTCACCAACAGGGTGAATAGGAGGTGATCAGAAGATAAATCACTGCCTTAGATAAATTCTCGCGTCCTGAGAGTGTCAGGTGGGGACTTGGTCCCCAAAAGTGTGTGTGTCTTCTATACCACACTGTGTTAATTTGGGTTACCCTGCACTGGTTTGTAGATTGCAAAAATATTTGGCTTGGTAATTTCTCAACTAATAACCAAATTGAGATAGTTAGAAACCTTTGAATCAATGTTCTTAGAAGGGTAAGTAGCTTCTACTTTGTCTAACCCCTCTGAGCTCTTCAGAGGAGCCCCAACAAGGACAAATTTTCCAAATTATCATAATGAACACTCTAGTCAAGGTGTGCACAACCTGTCCTAGGTACAAGAGACCTGTGCCAGGGGGATGAATTCAGCCACAAACCCTGAGACACCCACCACTTTTAGTTTCACTTGATTCTTCGCAAATAACCATACTTTATAGCTGACTCTTCCCATCCGTCTTCTGCATGTTTTTACAAAGCCAAAGAACCATCAGCGAAAGAAATCAAGCTCCCAGCTACCCCAGTAGCTTATTCATTCAACTAATTCAAGCTCAGGAAGTCAAATGTGCTTACCGGATTGCCCTAGGGTGCAGTAACTATGGGATCTGCCTGAGTGTGGTTGACCTTGGGCTGGCTGTGAAGACCTGTGTGACAATAGGAATTGCTGCCTCATTCCTCAGCAGCACCACCACCGTTTATTAAATGCCTGCCAAGTCTGGCCCAGGTGTTCTATGCCTGTGAGTAGCCCTCCCCTCCAGCCGGTCCTTTTTAGAGATATGCAACCTGAGGCCCAGAGACTGAATAATTTTTCTCCTGGCGAAATCAAGATAAAATATACACCAGGGGCAGAGAAGAAAACATGAAGTATGTACTATGAGAAGTATGAGAGAGGCAGAAAGGGGTATTGCACAGTTGACCCAGAAATGGCCCAGGAATTTATAGTTATGTGGAATGTAGATTGACTGGAACTCATATATATCACATGTATATCAATTATATACACACAGATGTAAATATATACACACATGTAAGTATAATATATATTATTTATGTGTACATGCAACTCATGTGTGCATATATATATATATATACATAAATAGCATAAATATGTATAAATAACATATATAATATATCTAGGACTATGAGTCTAATCTGCCCATATCCCTAGTGTGATGATTTGGAGTCACGTACCCCAGAAAAACATGCTCTTAAATTTAATCCATTTCCGTGGGTGTGAATCCACTGTAAATAGAATCTTTTGATGAGGCTGCTTCAGTTAAGGTGTGGCCCAACTCAGTCAGGATGGGTCTTAATCCTATTACTGGAGTCCTTTGTAAGCAGAATAAAATTCAGACAGTTAGAGAGAAAGCCATGGGAAGCAAGAAGCTGAAGGTCAACAGAACCTGGAAGAGAACAGAGAGGCCAGGAGAGGCCACCTTGAGCATTGTCATGTGACAGAGGTGCCCAGGAACAAGAATTACAGCAGCCAGCCCCAGAACATGAGCCTTTGGGAAGAAAGTATTGCATTGGTGACACCATGATTTGGACTTCTCCTAGCCTCAAAACTGTGAGCCAATGAATTCTCATTGTTTAAGTCAACCCATTGCATGGTATTTGTTTGATCACCGAGGAAACTAAAACACCTAAAATGCTTTTCTTAGGCTTTGCTTCTTTCTTCACATCCCCATTGGCTTAGACGGTTGAAGAGGATGTCAAGAGGAGAGTTCACTTTCATAGCCAGTTGTCATGATCTAGATAGGGGAAAAAAGGAAGGAGAATACTAACTAGAAAAAAATCGTCAATGCAGTGAGTAGGTCTGTCCATGAGGTGGTGGTGGTAACACAAACGAAGCAGGAGGGAAAGGGCAGGGCATGGCGAGTTACCAGTCAAATTCATTGCTAAATAATAAGCCCATGCCACCCCCACAAACTCCCACCCCCTTATCAACAAATGCCTGGCCTTTGGCTGCCAGGGTGCTGGCGATTTCGCAAATGGAGCGGCTCAGCAGCTCTTTGATCAGCCTGCCTAGGGACTTGGATGTAGCTCAGACAAGGTGACCCATATGAAGCTATCAGGAGTGCTGACTGGGTCAAATGGACTCACGTAGAAAGAGCTCAGGGTACCCGTATACTCTCTGGCCTGGGGTGGTTTTCTTTGCTGCAATGAGCATTCGAGCCAGCACACAAAGCCTGGCACTGAGTCTCCTGGAACCCCCAGCTTCCTTGGCAAGGACTCTTCTTTCAACATACACCTGAATTCTCCTGCTGAGGGGAGCCCATGGAGACAGGATCCAGGTCAACAAAAATCTCTGCCTATTGAAAACATTTTCAAACCCGACTTTTTGCAAGCAACTGCAGCTGAAGGCCAAACCACATGGAAATGGATATTCCCTCTCTGCACAGACAGTAAAGACGTTAAGAAAGCAATGCACTACTGAAGCCTTCTATGGTGCCAGTCTTGGTTTCTAGCTTTATGAAATTATAGTCCTATGTAAAAAAAAATAATAATAATAAAAATAAATGATTCCCTATATCTTCAACAGAGAGAAGGAAAAAGGAGCCTTGGTTTGATTCTGTGCCTACCATGGGCCAGGCACTTTATATGTGTTACCACTTTTAGTCCATTCGAAGTTGCTGCTTTCCTGGGACCTCACCATGGAGAGCCTGGCTCTAAGAGGAGATGATACTTGCCTGAGGTCACACATGTGTCAGCTACAGAGGTGGGTTCAAGCCCAGATCTCTTGGGATTACTCTGTTCTGTTCTCTGCTGTGAGAATGCTCAACAACTTGTTATTGAACAAAAATTAGTCATATTTATATAGCAACACCTCTTGACATTTGGTGGCCCTTGACAGTGTACAAAATGCTTTCTGTTGCCCAGAACCAGTGTGGACCAAACCTAGCCATGGGGTCCACCCCTTTCTCCTGTTTCTCTCCCAGGTTCCTCCTCACCAGCCCAAGCCATGGGCATCTCTGGCTAAACTGGCCCTTGCCTTGCTCTCAGGCACATTCCCTTGGCAGGTGAATTCACTGAAAGTCTACCGATTCATTGATGGTGGAATTTATCGTGGGTGCCTCTGCCCTGGGATGGTGGGCCCGTAGAAGAGAGCAACTCAACAAATACCTGTGTCTCAGTTTTACCCTGGACCTGCCTTGCCTAACACTGAGCAAAATGGCATGGATGAGGGGAACATTTCAAAATGGTCTGGCTTTCTTCTTTACTTGCCAACACAGGGAGTCTTTCGGCCAGTGCCCTTTAATTTGGGAGTTAAGTTTTATATCCAGAGTGAATTGCCCCTGCATTGAGGAGTGTGTTGGTTTGAAAGCCATGTTTTAATCCTAATCAACCTTGTGAGAGCAACTATTTCTTTGAATCCCTATTCGGTACTATAGGTTGCAAACTTGATTAGGGTATCTCCATGGAGATGAGACTCAATCAATTGTGGGCAGTAAACTTGATTAGATGGAGACATGTCTCCACCCATTCTACGTGGGTCTTGATTAATTTACTGGAAGCCTATAAAAGGGGAGACATTTTGGAGAGAGTTTCCTTTGAGAACAAGAAGAGAGCCGCAGAACCACAACAGAATGACAAGAGAACCACAGAGTCCACTAGCCAGCAACCTTTGGAGATGAAGAAGGAGAATGCTGCTGGGGAGCTTCATGAAACAAGAGGCCTGGAGAGGAAGCTAGTAGACATTGCCCTGTGCACCACATGCCTTTCCAGTGGAGAAAACCCTGAACTTCATCAGCCTTCTTGAATTAAGGTATCTTTCTCACGATGCCTTAGATCGGACATTTCTATGAACTTGCTTTTGGACATTTCCATGGCCTTAGAACTGTAAAACTAGTAACTTAAATTCCCTGTTTTAAAAGCCATTCCATTTCTGGTATATTGCATTCTGGCAGCTAGCAAACTAGAACAAGGAAGAACCAAAAATCTACGTTCTAGGATCTCCTGGGTCTTCTACATACTAGTAGTAATAATAACTGATGGTTTTTTGAGTCCTTACTGCAAATCAAGTGTGGTTTTAAGTGCTTGACTCTGTCAACTTCTAACATCACAACCCAGTCAGGTGTGTACTATTTGTGCCCAGAAAAATGAAGGAGGAAGGGATTCTGTAACTTGCCCACGATCCCACAGTTAGTAGAGAGAGGAGTCAGAATTTGAATTCAAACTCAGTACTCAGTATTAGAAAAATGGCCCTTGACTCCACATGGTCATACAGGTGGTTTTCTAAGGCCCTTGAATCTCTGCCTGAGTTTGTGGCATCTGGGAAGGGCTCCTTTTAGATCTGGCCCTTGGCAGCATCTCCTGGACAAACCAGCCTCTGAGGCAAGAAGTATTTTGTTTTAGTCCATCAAGGTTGGGTGGATTATGAGTCTCTGAGCCCTGCCTATTTTTTCCCTCTCTTTAGCTTCTTACTTGCCAAATTCTCCTACCTTATCTGCCATCTGGCTCATTACCTCGAGGAAACCAATAGACAGAAGGAGACCTGAGCACCCTAAGTCACGACCTTGCATGGTGTTGGAGTTTTGTTTATTTTAAGGTCAGCAGCAGCCACAATAACAGTGGCAGCAAGAATGGGGCAGCCTCGATCATGGAGGGCCCTATCAAAATGCACCCTTGAATCTTGGTGCTGGCCTTATGACTGAGCCCTCTGCACCCTGCCTGCAGCCTAAGGCAGGTAGACTGGCTCTTATCCATCCTTATCTTGGCAGCATGGCCGTGTGGTAGTTTTAGACATTAGACTTTTGGCCCCAGCACATAGGAGACAGGCTTAATTAAAGCTATCAAGTGAATTTGTCAGGAACACAGAAAACACTCTGGTGCATGTGCTGACTCTGACAGGCATTGTCAATATAATTAGAGGGCTTAAATTATTAAGGCTCCCAAACCACTTAGAGATACAAGCCACCAATTTGCCGTGTGCACGTGTCCGAAGGGCATCAGATTAGGAAATGGTGGGCTTCCAATGGGCTGTTTTTGTGGATCCCCCAAAACTGATCATAACTCACCTTCAGTTACAAAGTCCAGCCAGTCTTTTTCCAGGGCTCTGAACTGGCTCAGGTCTTGTATTCTGGTCTTCCCTCCACTGTTGACTCTTAGGATCTCTGGCCAATCCTTTTTATTCTCAGTGCCTCCGTATTCCCACCTGTACTGTGTGGCGACAAATATTTGCTTAGGATCATTTTAGCAGCTGTGAAGTGTCCTGGGATCTTTGAATGAAAGACGCTCTATTACAGCGTACGAATCAAGTGATGACTCTGGCTCCATCCACACTGCACAGCTCTGCAGGAGACAGACTGGACCTATTCATCCTTTACACAGAACTAATTTTATTCCAAAGTCTCACACTTGGCCAAGGCAGCAGGGCCTCTCAGAGGACGAAGCAGTACACTCTCAAAAAGAGGTATACTTTTAAGGTACCTTCTATTTGATAGAGTTGATTCTTTTCTTTTTTACCATGACATATTAGCAAAAAAAACTACCATGCAATGAAGAGAACAATCATGAAAGGAGGAAGCCCTTCTCAAGAGAGATCTGCTGATTCAGGCTATTACAAAAGGTCAAAGGAGGCCATTTTGCCAGGTGCTGGGATTTAAACCATCAGCATATTGGGCTCTTCTGGGGCCCTTCCTGCCCAAATGTCAGGGTGCCGTTTTCACATTTGTTTTTATAGCCTGTTGCTTCAGGACACCCACTATGCAGGAGGAGAAGAGCTGAGATTGAACAGTATAGTATCCCCAGGGCCTGCTAGGGTTCAAATAGGAGTGGCTTCTCCAGCAAGACTACCTCCTTACAATCCACAAGCCTGCATCTATCTCCCTTAAGGCTGTAACAGCATTATCTCAGAGCTCAGGTCACCAACTTCCCTGACTCCTGGGACCCTCTACTTACCTCTTCGGTCCCCTCTGTTCTAGAAGCACTTACTTAAACTCTAAGCTTTCTGCTTTACTCCCTCCTAGATCCATTGTCTCCTTCTTTGAGTGTCCTACTAGCCCCAAGAGTCAAGCATCCTACAAGGTGCCATCCCCAGTCTGTGGACACCTCAGAAGCTCTGGATTAGTCATCTCTCAGGGCTCTAGTCTTCCCTCCTGTAGGTTCAGCAGGAGCCAAGATGGCTTGTCAGTTACCAAGATCTCCAATATGACTCTTTCTCTGGGCGTGCAGAGCATGGTTTCCCACTGCTTTTAGTGGGAAATGTAAATAGCATAAGCAAACTTAAAAGGTCTTACTGGTCTGATCCATGTCTTTCTGCTTGGCCTCATCTCCTCTAACTCAGCTCTTTACTCAAGTCCAGCCACACTAGTTTTTCTGTTCGTCCAACTCAGCCAAGTCCCTTCCCACTTTAGGGCTTTGCACTTTTGCTGGTCCCACTAATGAGTACACTTTGCCCACCAAAACTGACATGCTTCTTGTCATTCAGATCTCTGCTTAAATGTCATGTTCTCAGAGATTAATTTCTTGACCATCTTATCTAAAATAGCCCCTCCCTCTCAGTCACTTACATATTTTTCAGTTTAATTCATTCAGTCCTTTAAAATCATTCACAACTGTTTACAATATGTATGAATTTACATGTACCTTGTCTTCCTTCTCCCAATGCTAGAACACAGGTTCCATGAGCAAGTACCTTGTCTGACATTTTCTCTGTTGTATCCCCAGTGCTTTGTAATATATCTGGTACTTATCAGTCTCTCTGTAAACATTTGTTTGATGAATAAATGAATGAGCAAACTAGAAATAGTTCCATGGACTCCAAGAGGTTACCAGTGACCTTGCCAGGGAAGTCAAGGACACACTCAGTGGTCATCTCCCAGGCCTCAACCATCCCCTTCCTTTTGCACGCAGGTGTTTGGTATATTTCTGTTTCATCAGAGATCATGGCAATTGGAAGAGCTATTACATTTTACTCAGCTCCAGGTCCTTTCCAGGGCACAAAGTTTGCTCACTGGCACTCCCCCTGGAGTGTATAAAAGCTCAGTACTTAGGCAGTCATCCCTCATCTTTGATGCAAAGCAAGGCATGTAGAGCTGGTGAGCAATTGGCCTCCCTGGGGGACCAACCACAGTTGGTCCCTCATCTCCAACAACCATCCACTGACCTTCACACAACCGTTTGGCCTCAGGGTACTAGCCAAGGTGGGATCATTTTTCCTGCCTTTTTGGACACATTGTGTTGTGTAATTAGAGGTCACTTGCAGAAAACCTCTGTTGTGCCTGAGCTTGTGTTCCCATGATGTACTATATCGAAATTCACTCTACAAAGCTCATTTCTCAAACCTTACAGTCTTTGGCATTGTCACTGGTAGTCCCACCTGGGCTTGTTCCAATGTCCCAGTCACCTGGGCTATGTGGGGCCTACCTGTAGCTCATTGTCCATGTTACCAAGGGTGAGCAAAGAGGCAACCTCCAAAACTCATCAGTGTCAAAAAGGGACCCCACTCCTAGGAGGGTAAGCAGAGTTGGAGGATCTTGGTATAAAGCATAGAGTATAAACTGGGGAAACTTGGACAGTGTGAGAGCGTAGAGGAATTCCCAGAACTATGGAAACATGACCAGGGCTCCTTTTTGGAAGGTCCCTATAGTTTTGAGTGAGCAGGTGAAAATGGAGCTATTCTTGGTTCGGGTGTACAATGACCTATGATCCTTCTCTTGAAGGGAAGAACTGGCAGGATCTGATGCCAGAGACTGCTGGTGAGTTTTGGTAGGGCGGGGCTATTCGTTGCTGATTAAGTCTTGCAGCTAAGTGGAGGATGCATTTAGAGGAAGAGGGTCTCACAAGAAGACCACCAAGAAGGCTATGCAACTGTTCAGAAAAGAGAGGACAAGAACCTGCAACTGAAAAGGGCGAAGAGAACAGGATTCACACAAGAAGAATTGCTGACACAGAACTGACCAAATTGCAATTAGGTCAGAGCAGATGGATGGAATAATGAAGAGGTAAGACACCAGAAGGCTGCAAGGATCCGAGCTTGTTCAACCAAGTAGAAGATGCCCAAAACCTTGACAAAGTTAAGGCGGCAAGGGATGGAGCGGATTGGAGGAGGATAATATGCTTAGAGGTTGGATTTAACAAGCTGATATGCCTCCAGAGACAGATTTTTTTTTCATAAGCAGCTGGAAACAGACCTCGGGCACAAAAGGAAGGAAGAAATTATATTGTTTTGAGTGAAATGAAACTCCAAAAAATAACCAGGAATTTTAGTGGAGGAAGAAGAAACCAGAGGGCATTTCATTTTATTTCACATTTCTAACTTGCCTAAAACTAAGACAGATTGAAGGAAAGCTTGAAGCTGGAGGCCAGTTTCATATTCAAATGGTGGGGGCGGGGTGGTGGTGGGATTTAATTTTTAAAAAATTTGTGGTGTTTTAGAAATCAGCTGTCTTTTTTGCTTTATGAAGAGAAGTCAGGCGTATCTTTAGAAAGCCTGAGGCCCAGGGACCAAAACCCCAAAGGACCAGGCCGGAAGAATATACTTCTTCCTAATAAAAAGGGGGAAAGAGCTCCCACTCAATGCAGCTTTCCTCACTGAAACCACCCGCGAAGAGCATTTTGTGCACATAATTATGAAATCATCACATTAAAAAAAACTGCCACATGTTATTAATAATAACCATGAAAACAAAAACAAATTGAGCTCTCTCCTGGTCTCCAAGTAAAGAAAACCAAAAACACCAGAGGCAAAAGCAAGCAGGACCATGCACAAGATCAGAAAACAAATCAACCCCTAGAGAACATACACTAATAAAAATAATTACTATCACAGGAAGACCACAGAATGAAAGGGGTCCTAAAAGCACTGCTCTCCCTACCTAAAAACCCCACAGATGACAACTTAAAAATGTGAACAAAGAAAGTAATATTTCACAAGCAAATGTCACAGCCATGAGAGAATATGGGTGGCTCAGCCTTGGGCCATTCTTGCTGAAATCTTGGAATCAATTCTGGACCCGAGTTGCGGATAAACTTACTGCCAGGGCAAACCATGATGGTCATGTGGGGTGAGGCTGAGGAGAAGCAAGTTTGGAACCTCACAGGGAGCGGTCATTTTAGGGGAGCCTCTCAGGTCAGACTCAAAGACTACAAGGTCAAGTTCAAGGGCAGAGAGAAGAGGACTGATGGCCTTATTTGCAGGCTGGAGCCCCAAGGGTACTGCTTTTATCTGTTCCTGCCTTACCAGTTACCTTCTGGTTACCTCAGAAATTGGCATTTTTTTTTTTTGCAAAATAGGACAGACAGTGGTCTCTAATGTTTTTAAGGGTCTTGGAGGGCCCCCTGGCAGTGTGGACTTGGAAACAGGAGGGGCTTTGATGTTCAACCCAACTTGAGAAATGCTGTATACAAATATCTTCTTTGGAATTCACAGTGATCATTAGTATATAAAAGGTTCTGAGAGGTCATATTGTTAAAGAAAATCAGTTTAATTAAAAATCAGTTTTATTTCTCCAACTTCCATGCCCAAAACTAGAAATCCATAAATCATGCTTTATCTTTGCTGCCTCAGGATTATTGTGTATAAACAATAATATTATACACAATATAATAGATTTGGTTGAGTTGATTTGACTGGCTGTGCCCAAGTGTGCTCACTCTATATATTTCTTCAAATAAAAGTTGCTTGTCAAAATGAAGGGAAAAGCTTTCTCAGGGAAGGAGGTCTGTGTAGGTGTGTATCTTGGCTAGAACCTCTAAGCATGCCCCTGAAAAATATCAATATATTTGTACAGCATCCTGTGGCTTATGGAGCACTTTTATAGAAATCTTATTATTTATCATCTTTCACTGTAACATAATGGTATTGAAGGAAGCTGAGCTGATTTCATTCTGGGAGTGCAGCAAATAGGAAGCTGAGCTGATTTCATTCTGAGAGTGCAGCAAAACAAGTTTGGTTAATTGAGGGTTTAAGCCAGTTGGTTCTAATAAGCTGGAGGTTTGGGATAATTATATCTTGCTTTTATAGCAGCCTCCATCTGTCAAGAGTGCACCCACCTGCCTGCTTTGGAGGTGTTTCCCCTACTGATTCTTATCTCAAGTTTAACCTCCAACTACTCAGTCCTAAGATCCTTGCAGAACAGGTAGTTTTAGATTGGAAGACCTAAAACGCATATTTTTCAATTCCTTGCTGAGTTGTCTGATAATTATACACCATTGCCAACAGGATCAAGTCCAAATGCCTTAGCTTCCCTACACGATTTGAACGAGACCCAACTTTCCAACATCATCTCCCATCACCTTTTACCCACGTAAACTGTGCTCTAGCTCCTTTGACAGACTCAACATTTCCTGAATTGGCCATGCTTTCTCCTAACCCCACCCTCAACATACATACTCTATATAGTTCCTGCCTGTTCTTCTCTCAATTCTCTCCCTGCAAGACAGAACTAGTCACTTCTTCCTCTAGATTTTTCAGCACTTTCTATCTCATTTTAGATAGCACTTGTCATTTTGGAATAGTTTTGGAATTGTTCATGGAACAATTGTCTTTGGAAAAGCAGAGCCTTTGTTTTATTCATCACTGCATCCCCGCACAGTAGCTTGAGGCTCATAGATGACGCTCAAGTAACATTTCTTGAATGTCTGGTTCTTTCATGCACTGTCTTCTATGGTGGTGTCTCTGCATTTGGTGTTAATACAAGAAAGCACACCAACTACCAATCACCAGCAATCGATTGAGAAGGGTGGGAGGAGAAGCCAGGCTGGAGCTCGTCCCACTGAGTGGGTGGGACAGGACTGGATCTATGGGTGCCTGTTGCCATCTCCGGGGGAAAGAGGGATGTGTGAGATTTATTAAAAAGGAATATGGATTAAAAGAAAATGAGAAACGATGACCTTAGAAGAAGAATAACTTCAAAATAAGTCACATTGAATGGAGTAGGGAGAATAAGATAGAACCGAGGACTCTACCTGGCCCCACTGAGGCAGGCCTTCTACCACAGGCAGGGGAAAGGCTGAAGGCACTTCCTGCCTCCAGGTAGGGGTCCTCAGAGTTGGATTCTCCCTGAGCTATTAAATTATCTGTTACCAGGTTTTCACCTATTTTTAAGAAGTGTTTCCTCTTCATATTTAACTTCCTATTATTTGATTAGAATCTCTACAAAGAGCTTATAGTTCAATCTGAGCTCAGGCTACCTCTGCTATCTTTCCTTAGAGTTCCTGAACTCAAAGGGATCTAAAGCAAATTTCCAGACTTTTTGCTCAGCCATGCCAACAGCCTGTAGTAATTTCAGATCAGTTCTAAAGACAAATAGAAAGTAGGGCAGGGAGGAGAGGTTGTACCTATTTTCTCTCTGATATTATCTTTATCAGGGAGCCAGAACCAGTCATTAAATCATGTTTGTTTGCAAAAGTTTCTTTACCTTTTTGAGCCTAAAAATCCAGCTTTCCACAAGAGAGATCATAGACCACAGCAATTAGGAGGGACTTCAGAGTTTATTTAGTTCCTCCCATCTCATTTTACAAGGTGGAGAGTGATAGTGAGAGAAGCTGAATTCAAATATTTATAACAGACTCGATTCTGTGCTGTTTTCCTCTAGAGAACTCAGGCTCAGTTTAAGATGCTTTTAAATAGTCATCATTTCTGATTTATTCCCTGAGAAGCAGGACAGCAAATGCAAGGAAGGATGGAAACAGATGTAAGCAAAGCTCCCTGAAGCATGGGACACGAAAAAGTAGATTGAGAAGAGGCTGCCTGAGTTTATTTAGATAATTCCACTCTGGACAAATCTTTATATAGAAGACACGCCATAAAATATTGATGCATAAATGGGTATATTGAGTTGCCAGATCCTTAAAATGTACTAAGGAACAGATCCAGTGATGTAGCTACATATTTTAATTGTGAATTCAATACATATTACTGAGCATCTGCTCTGTACTAAATATGCAGGGACTAGAGTAAAAGGAAGGATATAAATGTGATTCGTGATAATAGCAAACATTTGTTGAGGGTGACCATATTATCTTCTTTAAGCTTAATAGTAAGTATGATTGTGATCCCATTTTATAGTCAAGGAAACTGAGACTTAGGACAATTAAGTAACTTGCACAAGGTCATGCATCTGGTAGGTGTCAGTGCTTAGATGCAGACTCAGGTATGCCTGAGTTTCTAACCTTGAGGTTCTGGTGAGTTCCATGAGACTAAAGCTCTTGAACTCATAGTCTAATGGGTGCAGCACACCTGAAAAAAAAAAAAAGTTTCCGCACCTATGAGAAAGACTAGAAATGGAGAAAGACATGGTTAAGGAAGAGTTCACAGAAAGGGCAACATCAGAACAAGGGCTTGAAAAATGAGGACTATAGGTCCTTTTGAAGAGGGGTGGGAGAAAGAGTAATTTAGGCACAGTGCCGGGATAAGCAGGAGTTTAACATGGTGTATTGCATTATGTACCCCAATTTAGACACACTCTTAAGTCTTGATCAGCATCCCGAAATAGGATCTCTTGATTTTATTTTAGTTCAGGTGTGGGTCAAATGAATGAAGTTGGGCCTTAATGTGGATTACAGGAGTCCTTTATAAGCAGAAGAGATTCTGATTTAAAGAGAGAAAGCCATGGGGAAGAGCTGGAAGCTGAAAGTCAATGGAACATGGAAGAGAAAAGAGAGGACATCACTATGTGATACAAGGCAGAGGTGCAAGCCAATGATCCCCCAAGGAATGTCAGCAAACCAGCACCAGAATGTTACTGACTTTGGGGGGAAAGCATTGCCTCAGTTTTGGACTTCCTCTAGCCTCAAAACCATGAGCCAATATATTCTCATGGTTTAAGTCAACCCATTGTGTGGGATTTGTCATAGCAACCTGGAAAAATAAGATGCTACCCGAGGCTGAAAAAGTAGAACCAAATAGTGCTAGGGTAAGATCAAACACACCCTAGGGCCTCAGGTTTGAGCCTAAGACTAGTTTAGGAAAGAAAACAGTCTTGACAGTCAGGATGAGTAGAATTTGTGAAACACAAGTTAGGAATTGCTCATGGCCATTAGAGCTCAATCTTGATGCAGTTTGGTCCAGCACAGCCTTTTCAGGGATGATGGTAGGTGCTACCATGGAGTGGATTAGCCTGCAGGTTGGGGAAGGGGGCAAAAATGGAAAGAGAGAGGTCCCTGAAGATAGCATCAGATTACACAGGGCATCTTCTTTTTTTTAAAATTTATTTATTTATTAATTTAAAAAATTAAGAACAAACAAACAAAAACATTGACATATCATTCCATTCTACATATATAATCAGTAATTCTCAATATCATCACATAGTTGCATATTCATCATTTCTTAGAACATTCACATCAATTCAGAAAAAAATAAAAAGACAACAGAAAAAGAAATAAAATAATAACAGAAAAAAAAGATTATACATACCATACCCCTTACCCCTCACTTTCATTTATCACTAGCATTTCAAAATAAATTTATTTTGACATTTGTTCTCACTATTATTCATCTTTATTCCATATATTCTACTCATCTGTTGACAAGGTAGATAAAAGGAGCATCAGACACAAGGTTTTCACAATCACACAGTCACATCGTGGAAGCTATATCATTATACAATCATCATCAAGAAACATGGCTACTGGAGCACAGCTCTACATTTTCAGGCAGTTCCCTCCAGCCTCTCCACTACATCTTGAATAACAAGGTGATATCTACTTAATGCATAAGAATAACCTCCAAGATAAACTCTCGACTCTGTTTAGAATCTCTCAGCCATTGACACTTTATTTTGTCTCTTTTCACTCTTCCCCCTTTTGGTCGAGAAGGTTTTCTCAATCTGTTGATGCTGAGTCTCAGCTCATTCTAGGGTTTTTCTCAATCCCTTGATGCTGAGTGTCAGCTCATTCCAGGATTTCTGTCCCACATTGCCAGGAAGGTCCACACCCCTGGGAGTCATGTCCTACATAGACAGGGAGAGGGTGGTGAGCTTGCTTGTTGCATTGGCTGGAGAGAGAGGCCACATCTGAGCAACAAAAGAGGCTCTCTTGGGAGTGACTCTTAAGCCTAAATTTTAAGTAGACTTGACCTATCCTTTGTGGGGTTAAGTTTCATATGAACAAACCCCAAGACTGGGGGCTTAGCCTATACCTTTGGTTGTCTACCCTGCTTGTGAGAATATCAAGAATTCAACTTGGGGAAGTTGAATTTCTCCCCGTTCTCACCATTTCCAGAAGGGGACTTTGCAAATACTTTTCCACTCACTGATCAAATCACTCTGGGATTCATTGGGGCATCACTCTGGACAAACCAACAAAATCTCATGTCCTACCCAAGATTCCAAGTACTTATGGTGTTCAATCAAGCTATCTACATAAGTTATATTAGGAAATGCACTAGTCAAAATATAAATTTTGTACCAAATAAATATTTTTGCTTTAGTCTCGTGCATAAGTTGAAATTTTAAAATATTAATTACCATCTATTTTCAGCACCCTGCAATAATGACATTCCTTTGTTCTTCCTCATGCACAAACATTTTAAAAATTTGTACATTTAGTCACTATTATTATACACTCTAGGCATTCCTAGATTATACCCTCTCAATCTTTATTGTCTTTCTTTCTGATTTCATTTATGTCCCCAGCCCTCCTCCCTCTATCATTCTCACATGTAGCTTCATTCAGTGTTTTAACATAATTGTATTACAGTTAGGTAGTATTGTACTGTCCATTTCTGAGTTTTTATATTTAGTCCTGCTGCACAATCTGTATCCCTTCAGCTCCAATTACCCGATGTCTTACCCTATTTCTATCTCCTGATGGTCTCTGTTACCAACAAAATATTCCAAGTTTAATCACTAATGTCAGTTCATATCAGTGAGACCATACAATATTTGTCCTTTTGTTTTTGGCTAATCTCACTCAGCATAATGTCCTCAAGGTCCATCCATGTTGTTACATACTTCATAAATTTATTCTGTCTTAAAGCTGCATAATATTCCATCGTATGTATATACCACAGTTTGTTTAGCCACTCGTCTGTTGATGGACATTTTGGCTGTTTCCATCTCCTTGCAATTGTAAATAATGCTGCTATAAACATTGGTGTGCAAATATCCGTTTGTGTCTTTGCCCTTATGTCCTCTGAGTAGATACCTAGCAATGGTATTGATGGATCATATGGCAATTCTATATTCAGCTTTTTGAGGAACCACCAAACTGCCTTCCACAGTGGTTGCACCATTTGACATTCCCACCAACAGTGGATAAGTGTGCCTCTTTCTCCACATCCTCTCCAGCACTTGTCATTTTCTGTTTTGTTGATAATGGCCATTCTGGTGGGTGTGAGATGATATCTCATTGTGGTTTTGATTTGCATTTCTCTAATGGCCAGGGACGTTGAGCATCTCTTC
>PVIY010021166.1:0-42858 GCA_004026745.1 Myrmecophaga tridactyla
GTGCCGTCGAATTCAGGGGCCACAAGCCACTTGTAATGTGTCTGGTCCAAAATGAGATGTGTTCTAGGAGTAAAATACACACCGGATGTCAAAGCTTAGCACAAAAAAAAAGAATGTAAACTATCTCATTAATAATTTTTTAATATTGATTACAACTTGAAAAGATGATATTTAGGATATATTGGGTTAAATGAAATGTATTATTAAAATTCATTTTGCCTGTTTCTTTTATTTTTAATGTGGTTAGAAGGAGAATTTTAATTACATACGCAGCTCGTGTTTGCGGCTTGCGTTGGTTTATCTCAGACAGCGCTGCTTTAGGCCTTGATGTCACCCAGTCTGTGCTCCTCCCACCCCAACCTCGAGCGCCTCTTCCTGAGCACCACCCTTGCCAACCCACCGCTGCTGGAAGCCCTGTGGGAGGCTAAAGGATGTGTCCCAGATAAAAACAGTTTCTTAATCTCGATCCACTGCGGTAGGTGCAAACCCACTATAAATACGACTTTTTGAAGAGGGTATTTTTAGTTAAGATGGGGCCCAACTGAATCAGGAAGGGTCTTAATCCTTTTACTGGAGGGCTTATAAGGAAAGCACAGGGAAAAACCAGAAGAGAAAGGAAAGGAGGTCGCATGTGATAGGAAAACCAAGGAACCCAAGGACTGCAGGCCAGCCAGAATGCTACTGATGCTGGGAGGAAGCCAGCCTTCTAATCTGCAAGCAGACATTCAGACAATAAATTGCTGTTGCTAAGCCAACCCATTGGGTGGTATTCGTCTTAGCAGCCTGGGAATCTAAGACAGCCTCCTGTCGATGATCCTTCAAATCCACTGAGACCTACAATCCATTACTTAGTCTTTCCATTGCTAATTGTTTCTCATCTAATTAACGTCCTCACTTCCCTTCCTAGATTACATGGTCCATCATTGCAGTCCTCTCTTGTATACTTCTTCAGCTCCCTTGTCTTTCTCTCACTTCATTGTACTTACCCAGAGAAACCTCAGGCCTAGTTAATTACAGCACAGTGTCCACAACTGCTAAGTTGAAAGAGGCTGAAGGAAAACACACAGACTTGGGGACTGGTGCTTTGATTCTCAAGTCCCAAACCCAAGCGCTCTTTTACTGTAGTCTGGGAATCCTATTACAGATCCACTCTTCCCCCATTTCAAGTCATCACACCCGACTGATGACCTTATTTCCTTTATTAATTGGAATTAAAGAGAACATTAGTGCCACCAACTCTGTCAACATTGGCTGTGCCCCAAGGCTGACCATGTTTGGGTATACACTTCCCCTTCCTTCGACAACTCTCTACCACCACCCCATCATTGAATTCCCCCTCTCCATTGGATCATTCCATTATTTTCTATTAAAGGAACTTGATCCTCATTTCTTCCTCTACCTCTTTCAGCAAGATTCTTTGAAAGCATTGATGCCTTCCTTCCTGTTTTCACTTGAATTCATTTTAACCAGGCTGCTGCCTCCTGCCTCTGCACTGACACCCTCCAGTGGCTTCCCTATTCCATTGATGATAAAAGCCCATGTCTTTACAATGCCCACAAGACCCTACACGATCTGGTCTCCATGAGCAGTCGCCACTCACGGGCTCCATTCCACAGAGCAGCCCCGGCCAACTGCTTTGTGGCCAAAAGCAGGGAGAATCCAGAGAATATGTGAGGACAGAGAATCCCTTCTCTCAGCTACCAAGGGAATTCAGAAATCCTACAGCCAGACCTCATACACCCAGAACAATCTTGAACAGAGAGGTAAAGGATGGGGGCAGGCAGAACTCTGATCAGTCAAGCATTTTTGTCTAAATCACATAAATTTCTCAAGTAACTGTTTGAATCATTCCATTACACTAAGATTACTAGAATGGACTGGTTTTTTTTTTCCTTATTACACCAGATGGTGCCTCTCAAGAAGGATCAGATTAATTAAGTAGGAAGATAAATAAGCTCTATTTCTTTACACATCTGATGTATTGTGAGTGATTTTTATGACCCTGCTACATGCACACATATGCACACACATGAAAAAAGGATGGCAGAATACAGACCAAAATATTAACAGTGGCAAAGGCTGAGGGAAGGCATTAGCAATGATTTTTATTCTCTTCTTTATAGTTTCATGATTTTTTTTCACAAATTGTATCATTGAAAAAAGAAGGGTATTTTCAATTTTAAAAGGAGATGACAACTTTCACCTCTGAACAAGTTAGAGTAATAGGGACTGGATTTACCCTCTGTCTGGAATGACAAAAATAAACTGGACCAAATATATGAAATAAGAGTTATCAAGACTTTGAATATCAGGCAACAAAGCCAAATGATCCCTGAGATATGGGAAACAAATTAAGAGAGTGCCGTGATCACCCCAGTTTATTTTCTCAATAGAGTTTCCAGGACAAGGCACAGAAAGGGATGCCCAGGTGAAACATGGCAGATTCCTTGAGTTTAGGAGTCTGAGCTGAGAATCTAGAGAGACTGAGGAGTTAGAACTGTCAGGACAAAGACCCAGAGAGGAGAGTGCTGCACAGAGACAGAGCCTCTGAGATCTGCAGAGGGTATCCCTCAAGTATTCAACAGAATACTGCTCCCCTATGGGGAAATACCAAGACTGAGGAAAGACCCACCTGAAAGAATTGGAGGTAACAGCACCCAACACTCATGAAGGGCTGGGAATAGTGCATTCGCACCAGCAAGACTGTAAAAACTCATAATTCCCAGGACATAGGGTAAAGTACTCGGGTAGGCCTTGCCTCATTAATGGGAAACAATTAGTCCTACACTAAAGGGTACCATGCAGTAACTTAAAGCATCATAAAAGCAAGTCTAGAAAGGATCAAACTGCTTCTGAGTAATTTAACTATATTGCAGAGCAAAGGTCAAATATATTTATAAGAATGCAAGAAGTCCAGCACCCAACAAGATAAAATGAACAATGTCTAGCAACCAATAAAATATTTCCAGGTATGCAAAGAAACAGGACAACATAAAGAAGAAAATAATCAATTAAAACCGATTCAGAACTGACGGTATATGCTAAATTTTCAAGACATGAAAACTACAATGTGTGAAATGGAAAAAACAGTGTATGAAATTGATGGCAACTTAGATGTTGAAGAAGAAAAGATTAATGGATTTGAAGACAGACATAGCAATAGATACTACCCAAAATATAATGTAGAAAGAAAAAATATTTTTTTTTTTATGAAAAGAGCACCAGTAATTCAAGTGGCCCAATACACATGTACTTGGAGTCCCCAAAGGAAAGGGTTGTTTGGAAGAAATATTTGAAGAAAAATGACCAAAAAGTTTCAAACTTTGATGAAAACCATAAGCCCACAAATCCAGGAATCTCAGCAAACCCGAAGAACAAAGAACAGGATGGAAACCACACTAAGACACATTATAATAGAATTGTCCAAACCCAGTGATAAAGAGAAAATCTTAAAGCAGTCAGAGGTAAATAAACACGTTATGTATAGAGAAAAAAAGATAAGAACGGCAGCAGATATCTAGACAGAAACAATCATGCAAGAAGACAGTAGAGCAATATCTTTAAAGCACTGCAATGAAAGAAAAAAAAACTGCGAACCTAGAATTCTATAACGAGCAAAAATATTTTTCAAAAATGGAGGAACCTCCTCAAGTTGAATTCTTGATATTCTCACAAGCAGTGTGGACAACCAAAGCTATAAGCTGAGCCCCCAGTCTTGGGGTTTGTTCATATGAAACTTAACCCTGCAAAGGATAGGTCAAGCCTACTTAAAATTAGGCCTAAGAGTCACCCCCAAGAGAACAATTTTTGTTACTCAGATGTGGTCTCTCTCTCCAGCCAACACAACAAGCAAACTCACCACCCTCCCCCTGTCTATGTGGGACATGAATCCCAGGGGTGTGGACCTTCCTGGCAACATGGGACAGAAATCCTAGAATGAGCTGAGACTCAGCATCAAGGGATTGAGAAAAATCCTAAAATGACCTGAGATTCAGCATCAAGGGATTGAGAATACCTTCTCGATCAAAATGGGGAAGAGTAAAATGAGACAAAGTGTCAATGGCTGAGAGATTCTAAACAGAGTCAAGAGGTTATCCTGGAGGTTATTCTTACACATTAAGTAGATATCACCTTGTTATTCAAGATGTAATGGAGAGGCTGGAGGGAACTGCCTGAAACTATAGAGCTGTGTTCCAGTGCCATGTTTCTTGATGATGATTGTATAATGATATAGCTTTCACAATGTGACTGTGTGATTGTGAAAACCTTGTATCTGATGCTCCTTTTATGTAGCTTGTCAACAGACTAGTAGAACATATGGAATAAAAATAAATAATAGGGGGAACAAATGTTAAAATAAATTTAGTTTGAAATGCTAGTGATCAGTGAAAGGAAGGGGTAATTTTTTTTCCTGTTTTTGTTTTATTTCTTTTCCTGTTGTCTTTTTGTTTCTTTTTCTGAATTGATGCAAATGTTCTAAGAAATGATCATGATGATGAATATGCAACTATGTGATGATATTGTGAATTACTGATTATATATGTAGAATGGAATGATCATATGTTAAGAATGTGTTTCTTTCCTGTCATATTTTTTTAATTTAAAAATTAATTTAAAAAAAAATTTAATTAATATTTCTTTTAGCATACAGCATCTTAGAGCAGCTAGAAGTAAAACCTAAAATTGTGGAATTGTAACCCATACCAAACTCTGAAATCTGTTCTACAACTAATTGTGATGCAGTGCTTTGAAATTTATTGCTTTTTTTGTATATATGTTATTTTTCACAATAAAAGAAAAAAAGTCAAAAAAATGAAGGCAAAATAAAAACAATTTTAGACAATCAAAACCTTAAAGAATTCATCACCAGCCAACTTTCACTACAAGAAACATTAAAGGAAGTCATTCAGGCAGAATGAAAATATACTGTTTTGGTTTGCTAAAGCTGCTGGAATACAATCTACCAGAAATGGAATGGATTTTAACAAGAAAATGTATTAAGTTGCAAGTTTTATAGTTCTAAGGCTATAAAAATGTCCAAACTAAGGCATCTGGAGAAAGATAGCTTGACTCAAGAAAGGCTGATGGGTTCGGGGTTTCTCTATCAGCTGGGAAGGCACATGGCAATGTCTGCTAGCTTTCTCTCCCAGCTTCTTCAAATGGCTTCCCTGAGGGCATTTTCCTTCTGCATCTCTAAAGGTCTCTGGCTGTATGAGCTCTGAAGCTTTTTCCAAAATAGTTCCCTCTTAAAGGACTCAAGTAAGTGACCCCACCTTGAATGGGTGGAGAGTCATCTCCTTGGAAACCACCTAATGAAAAGACCCCACCTACAACTGGGTGGGTCACATCTCCATGGAAACAACTTAATCAAAAAGGTCCCACCCAGCAATATTGAATCAAGATTAAAGAATATGACTTTTTGGGGTACTCAACAATTTCAAACTGGTCCATATACAAAGTAGAAATATGGATCTACATAAAGGAATGAAGAGCACTAGAAATGGTAACTATATAGGTTAATAGGTAAGATCTTTTTCTTATTATTTAGATCTCTTTATAATATAATTGACTCTTGGGGGTGCAAGAGTAGTTCAGTGGTAGGATTCTCACCTGCCATACTGGAGATCCGGGTTCAATCCGGGCCCACGCACTTCCTCAAAAAACAAACAAACAAGCAAGCAAACAAGCAAAACCAAACAAACAAAAATTCAACAAATGGTGCTGCAATAACAGGGTACTCACATGGAAAAAGAATGAAATGTGACCCCTGCCATATAGCATACAAATATATATGTATATAAAATTGACTCTTTAAACAAGAAATGGTAACAATGTGTTGTAGGGCACTTAATATATGTATAGGTAACAATAGCATAAAGGTCAAGAGAGAAGTCTTGGAGGTGTTTTATTTTCAGGTACTTATACCATTTGTAAAGTGGTATAACATCACATAAAGGTAAACAGTATACTATAAACCTTAAAGTAACCACTAAACAAGAAATGGCTTTTTATAGCTAAAAAGTCAACAAATGAGTTAAAAATGGAATCATAAAAATTAATTAATACAATAGAAGAGAAACAGAACCAACAGGATACATGTGTGTATGTGTGTGCACATATGTACATATGTATGTGTATATATAAATATGTAAATATTGTGAGATTTATTCTAGGAATTGGGTCAAGCAACCATGGGCATTGGCAAGTCTGAATTCCATAGGACAGGCCACAAGTTGAGAACAACACTGAAGTTTTCACTGAATTCACTATAGATTCTACAAAAAAAAAGAGTGAATATTATGAATAACTTTATGCCTGTAAATTAGACAACCTAGATAAAGTGGACAAATCCCTTGAAAAACACAAACTACCAAAGCTCTTTCAGGAAGCAATAGAAAACCTGAGTATCCCTATACCTAGTATAGAAATTGTAGTTCAAAATTCTTCCGACAAAGGAAACTCCAGGCCCATATGATTTCACTGGTGAATTCTACTAAACCTTCAAGAAAAAAAATTCCAATTCTACAAAAATTCTTGCAGAAAATTGAAAGAGAGCAAAATTTTTCCCAACTTATATGAGGCCAGCATCACCCTGATATTAAAACAAGACAATGACATCAAAAGAGAAAGGAAGGAAGGAAGTAGATAGGTGGGAGGAGGGGAGAAAACTATGGTCCAATATTCTTCATGCATATAGTTTTGGTTTGCTAAAGCTGCCGGGATGCAATATATCAGAAACCGATCAGCTTTTATAAAGGGGATTTATTACATTACAAGTTTACAGTTCTAAAGCCTTAAATGTACAAACCAAGGTATCCAGAGAAAGATATCTTGACTCCAAAGAAAGGCCGATATCTGTCGCATGGGAAGGCACGCGGCTGGTGTCTACTGTCCTTGTTCCCAGTTCTGTTGTCTCCACCTCCTGGTTAAGTGTCTGTGGGCCTTCACTTAGCTCCTCAGGGGCAAAACCCTGGGTTTCGTCTCTCAGCTTAGCATCCCACGAAAGGCACATGGAGACGTCTGCTGGGCTCTGGTTTCTATCTAGCTCCTCTCAGCACTCTCAGTTCCTGGCATCTCCTCGAACTTCTACATTTCCAAATGTCTGCACCGAAGCTTTCTCCTAAATGCTAAATGATTCCCTGTACCAGCTTTTTTAAGAACTCCAGTAAACTAATCCAGACCTACCTTGAATGGGGGGAGTCACATCTCCTTTTAATAAAACAGTCACACCTACAATTGGGTGTGTCACATCTCCATGGAAGCAACTTAATCAAAATGTTCCATCCTACAATATTGAATCAGGATTAGAAGAACTTGGCTTTCTGGGGTACACAACAGTTTCAAACCAGCACACGTATAGACATAAAAATTCCAGACAAAAGTGTAGCAAATAGAACCTACAATATATACTTAAACTATGCCGATGCTGGGAATGCATATAGGTCAAAACTTATCATGTTGTAAACTTCAAGTGTGTGCAGTTTATCACGTCTGTCAGTTAAGCCTCAGTTAAGCTGTATTAAAAAGGAAGATGAGGAATCTCCTACACGAAAACGTCCAGACCCTGCTTTCCCTGCTACCTGCTGTGCTCCTGAATCACTAAAGGGCTGATGCTTGGAGCCCCCAGGCATGGTGTCCCCTCCGGAAAGCTCTGGGTTCCAGGAGGGGGTGCGGCATGGGGTCCAGCTGCGGTTCGGGTTAGAAGACTGGGGTCACTTACTGCTAAAGGCCAGAGGCTGAGGCTGCCCATGGGTGGAGGCCAGTCTCCTTTCTCTTTTGCCTCCTGTACATTCTTCTGGGCACCTGCTGGCCCCACACTCTTCCTTGTGGAGATGGTGATGGTGAAGTGCGTGTGTCAGCCTGGCTAGGCTATGGTGTCCACGTGTTTGGTCCAGCGAGCACTGGCTTGACGGTCCCTGTGAGGGTGTTTCAGCAGTGACGTCCCAGGAGCCTTAGTTTTGTCATAATTCCAAAAGAATCCAAGCCTGCTTCTTGGTGCTTTTAGCCGCGGCTTAGACCAGGGGTTCTGAAACTCTGATGATGGCGTCACGGGTGGTAGGGAGGGATCACATCTGACCTCCCCACTGACCTGCTGGGGTGGAAGCTCCAAGCGGAACTCGGGAATTTCCATTTTGACATGCTCCCCCCAAGAGATTCTCACAAACTCCTTACTCAGGATCTGTGGGAGCCAAACAATGACCAGGGCGGGGTGCCTGGACCGACATTGCAGAAGGAGGCACCCTGATTCCTACCTCCCTCCGGGGGTGGTCCAGAGGAACCTGAGAGGGCCACGCTCGGCAGCAGAAAAGCTTGCTTTCATGGAGGCATTTCGGATTTGAGTCCTGGGCCAGCTGGGAGGCAGGGAAACTGTGGGAGCCACGTGGGCTTCCCAGTGCTCTCGGGGCATAGCTCAGCGAAGCCAGATGGGGGCCCTGGAGATGGAGCAGACACGGCAGCTGCCTATTTTTACCTTCAGAGGGAAGAGGAGGCGACCTATCCGTCACAGAGCTCACATTTTTCCCTGCCTTTCTCACTTCAATGGTTTCGGAGAGATGGAAGGAGGGAACTAGAGGCTGGAACAAATACCTTTTGCCGTCCTATGAGAAAAAAAGTTGAGCAGCTGGAGCAGCCTTGGGGCTGGTGGGGAGGGGAAGGGTGGAGCAGAAACACTGACTAGGAGCCCAGATCCCTGAATGACAGCCATCTACCGGGAGGGTTCTCCCAGATGGGGCATGGTCCTCCCAGGAGGAGTGGGACCCTGGCAGCGCCCAGCCACCCTGAAGCTAGGCACGCTGACAGCAAAGGGTGCTTCCCATCATGCATCCCACAGGCCCATCTCCCCCGGGAGTGACAGGTCCGTTGTTTGGTGTCAGCAGACTGAGTGTTCCTCGTCATTGTGCAGGAAAGCTAGGCTGTGTCACAGAAGGACCTCGGACTGTACATCTGGCAGACTCGAATTCCAGCTTTATCACTTAGGAGCTCAAAGGTGAATTGACTAAACCAGCTCAGGCTTTGGGGGCCCTAGCTTACACGGCCCCTCCCAAGGCCCTGGGACCTCATGTTGTATTCATAATTTTGTATCATTTTCCTATTATTTTCCTTCGAGGGGCCTCCCAATTTAAGAGCTCCAGGCCCCCAATACCTGGATCCACCTCTGAGTCTCCCCACCTCACTCTCCAACATGGGGATACTAACTGCTGTGCAGGGCTGCTCCAGGGATTCCTGGGACTGGACAAAGTGCTGTACCCAGAAGGCACCCCAACCTGGTGCCTGGAATTGTTCCCAGAGCAACGTGTCCTCATCATGCACGCCTGCGGCGTCTGAATTTCTATTTATAACTTGGGACTCTGGAAATAAAAATCGTATCATGAACTCCCTTTGCCAGTATATTTCAGCCACTTTTGGAAGCCAAGCATTTCAATATTTAGTCACTGCACTTTCCTGATTGGTGCTGGGATCAAAATAATAAAGACTCAGTCTGCAAAGGGAGAAGAATAGAAACCACAGTATTGTTATTTCTCAGATCATTCTTCCCAGGTAAACATGCCTAATAATATCTGCTTAAATAACAAACGTCATCAGCTCCGGTGATGCCCTGAATTTCTCTAGTACTCCACACCCAGGCATCTTGAAGCATTTCTCTGATAAGGAAGTGGGGCAGGTGGAATCATGCATCTAATATACATCTAATATGTGTTAAAGCATGTCATATTTAGACAACTGGGGCTAAATCAACTGTGTTTGCTCAGGTAGGCTCATGTTGTGCAAGCACCTTTTACATGATGCTGGTCATTTATTACTGCCTAGTGAATCACCCCCAAACACAGTCATTACAGCAGTCACATTTATTCCTGAGTTTTAAGCATTATTTCTAAATTCTAAGATGCTGGCTCAATGTGTATAATCTTCCGGTACTTCCCGGTAACTTTGGGTACATGTGTGACAACTAAGACTCAGAGTTAGAGTTCTGCAGCTCTGAAAGTCAGCATTACTCCATCCATTAACTGTTAAGGAAGCAAAAAAAAAAGAGATCAGACTTCAATTAGAGCTGTGGATGAAGCTGATCTGGCTGGGACTTAGGTAAATCAGAATACAGCGTAAAAGATTACAGTCTCTGTATTCTAAAACTTCACCTTCTATGTGAGACTGAAGGAAGAGATATTAATTTTGTTCAAACTTTAAATTTCTGTCGTACACAATCTAACTTAAACTTTCTGGCTCACTTATATACCCTAAACACATGAAGCCTAGAGTAGGGAATGAAATCTTGTAATTCTGTATAGCTTAATGTAATACCCTGATGCATTCCAGTGTATGTTGGGCAGATAATAAAAAAAAAAAATTTGCAAAGTCCCTTGAGGACTGGAGAAATAAAATATGGAATAATTAAATTTCCCCATCTGGGAAATTCCTGAAACTCTTTCAAACATTAGGGATTCTCGATTTAATAGGTCAAGTCCTTGGTCCTGAGGCTTGCTCTTATGAAATTCATTTCTGTAATGGAGAAGCTAAGCCTACCTATAATTATGCATAAGAGTTACTTCCAGAGAACCTCTTTTGTTACTCAGACATGGCACCGCTCTCTCTAAGCCCAACTCTGCAAATAAACTCATTATCTACCTCCTATATGGGACATGACTCTCAAGGATGAGTCTGGCCCTGGCACTGTGGGATCAACAATGACTTCCTGACCAAAAGGAGGAAAAGAAATGTAACAACATAAGGTATCAGTGGCTAAGAGAGTTCAAATAGAGTTGAGAGGCTATTCTGGAGGCTACTCTTATGCAAGCTTCAGCTAGATATTGTCAATTATCACAGTTTGCCAAGCCCCAAACAACAGTATTCTTGAAAACTCTAAAGAATACCCAGGGGTCTATCTAAGACTCTATAAAAGTTTCACTCACTAAGTTCATTTTTCAGAAACTTAAAACTTCCAGATTATTCCTAGGCCAGATAAACCCTGAAACCCAGAGGCACCAACCCTCTCTGAGAGCATCACCTAGTGGCGTCCCCCTTCTCCATAATGTTGATGTCCATTTTCAACATGAAGAAGAATGGTCATTGCCCAAATACCCCTAAAAATTGGGAGAAGGATCAAATGAGAGGGAGGAGCTATAACAGAGAATATAGGATCTAACAAATGAATGAGTATGACTACTGAATCATTATATAGATACTTCTTTTCAGTCTCCAGTGTCTTAGAACAGCTAGAAGAATACACCTGAAATTGTGAAATGTAACCCATAACCATACTTTGAAGTTTGTTCTATAACTGCTTGTTAAAAAGCACTTTGAAATCTACCACTTTTCTGCATATGTAGTATATTTCACTATACAAAACGCTGAAAAAAAAACCGTCACTTCAAACAACTCTGTGCAGTTAACCAAAGGATTGTATTATTCTCTCTTCCAGTTCTGGGGCTGGGCAGAGCTCAGCCTGGCAGGTGGGGCTCAGGGCCTCTCATGCATTCAGCGACTAAGGTGAGAGCCGTCTCAGAAGTGTCCTGGGACACGCAGCTGGTGTTGATGCTGGCTGTCGGCGCCAATCTCGATGGGCCTCTCCGTGTGGACTGGGCTGCCTCCCAATATGGTGGCTGGGTTCCCAGCACCAATGTCCTGAGACAGGCAGAAGCTGTGCTGCCTTCCAGGCCCTGGGCTTGGCGGCACCTGGTGTGACTTCTGCCACAGACTTAGACCTGTCCCGTGTCAGAAGAAAGGAACGCTAAACCAACTTCTCAATGGGAGGCACATTACAGCCACGTTGATGAAAGAGCCTGAGGCTGGCGGACCTCGTGTGGCCCACTTGGAAAGCACAACATGCCACGTGTTCCTTCCAAGGACAAGTGAATCATTATGTCTTCCTAAATCTAGTTTCCAAGGAAGGCTGTTAGTGGTCCTGTATAGCTCTAGTTCATTAAACCCCATGAACATGCATTTTCTTGAATAATAATAATAACCCATAATTCCAACTTTTTGTTATTTAATAGATTCATCTTCTTCACCATTTTCCTAATGAACACAGTTTAACCTTATCTCAGGGTGGGTCCATTCCCCACATAACCCTTGTGCCCTTGAGTCTGAATGGGTTCTCCCCTGCAACATGAGAAAGCATTGCCCCAGACCCTCAGCTTCATTTTTGCACATCTGCCTTAAACTTGAAAAACAGACCAGAGCTGCAATTCAAATGCAGCAGCCAGGGGCCGAGGCCCTGTTTGAGAAGAAGCCAGCAGAAATGCAGAATTCCAGGTAATGAGGCAGGTCTGTGCTGGTACCTGCAGGCCTGGGGTCATGTCTGTGTGTCTGGCTGGACCAGCATGGCCCAGCATGATGGTGAACAACCTGTGACCCAGCACCAGCTCATATGCCAGGGTCATTCACTCCCCAAGGAAGCTCTTTTAAGCTCATTTTTTAAGGCTAGTTTTTCAGTCTTTTAGCAACCAGGCTGTGTTACAATACATGCATTTGTTTTGTTCAGAATTGGGTGAAACTGTGGATCCATTCTGGGCAGGCTCCAAGCTGGGGCCTGGGCACAGAGAGGTGATCCAAGCACAACTGTGCCCTCCATGCTCACAGGTCAGGGGAGACAAGTCAACAGAGGCCACAGTGATGGGCAGTGATGGGGCACAAGGAAGCACAAGGGCTAAGGGGCCCAAAGAAGGCCCCTGACCAGAATGATGGAGAAGATACCCAAGCATGAGTCAACCAGATCGGGGTAAGGAGCCCAGAGGTGAGGTGGTGGCAGGGGCTGGAAGGGGGCTGAGTGACCCTCCTGGCAGGGGGAGGGTTTTGTGGAAATCCAGTGAGGAGACTGCAAGTCAGTTATTAAGGCTGGAGCAGGGTAGTAAGAGATGAGGTTACAGAACACACTAGAAGACAGATGGCAAGGGCCTTGGAAGCCAAGCCAGGGGTGGATGTCATCCTGAAGGCAGCGTGGCGAGATGCTTCCATAGGGAAGTAACCTGATCAGACCTGGGTTCTTAAAGGGTAGCTCTGGCTGCTGGGTGCAGTGAGACTGGTGGAGAAAGGAGTGATCCTGGGGAAGGCATAATGGGACTGTCAGGAGCTGTCAATATTGGTAGTTTGAGAAGCCTCAGCCCACATCAGATCTAGCGTATTAAAACATACTCCAAATCTACCCTTTAAATGTAATTCTTCCATTCAATAAAATGTATTTGAAAGATTTTGTATTCACTTTTTAAATTATTTGGTTGTAAGCAGCACAATTTAATTTCCTCTTAACAGTTGCGCACACCTGCAGGCCTACTCCTCTTATTTGGGGGCCAGGATACAAGGAAGCAGTGACCCCACTTCTGGAAGGGCCTGGCACACATGGTTGTCAGCCTTCCAAGCAGGCCTCAGACCCAAGCTCCAGACACTACTTCCCTTTAAACAGTCGCCCTTTGGCCCTGCTTCAGTCCTAGGGGTGTGCACCCCAGCATTCCATCTTTGGGGGAACCCAGAAAGAAGTCCATACAGCCCTTGGAAAGAGGCTTAGAGTTTTGTGGCAAGGAATTCCAGAATCCCAGATACCCAAGGCAAGGTCTAAAGAGAATGGGATGTGAACCTTGTGTGTGTGTGTGTGGTGGGGGGTGGTGGTTGGAGGAGGCCTACGCCTTTGGAGGTAGGTCAAAGTGGAGCCTCTGAAGTACAGCGCCCTAGCAGGGACCCCCAAATCCTTTCAAGGTAGGAAAATCTAACCTAACAATTGCTTGTAAGAAAGCTTTATATAATACTAAATTTAACTCATTAATGCATTGGACACACTGTGGCTGTCAATTAGCCTGTACACACGTGCTTTCGGGTGCTGGATGTTGGTGGAGGCCCCTAAGAAGCTCAGAGCAGGGTGCCCACAGAGTTTAAGGGATGTGGTGATCTCACTGGATCTGGAGGCTGGAGGTGGGGGTGGGGGGATGGTTGCAGGGGCAGAGTTGAGGGGGGTGGTTAGCAAGCACATGGTGCTCAGAACTCCGCCTGTCTTTAAAACGTGTTCGCTTTCCTAATAGAGCAAGAAGATACAAGCCGTCCCAGCGTCTACTCCCCAGGCTGTGCCTGCGGGGCGTGGGAGGCGCGGGAGGAAAAATGCAAGAAGCCTCGGCCGGGTGCTGTAAAGGGCAGGGTGCCCTCCTGGCCGGTGGAGAGCAGATCTGGCTGCTGGGGTCACACCCGCTGGTGTGGAGCCGTGGAGCTGGGACTTGTCTTCCCAGAGAAACAACTCATGATTTGCTTCTCCTCAGAACCTTTATCATGCATGAAAAGTCCTTTCTGCCTGCTGGTTTATCATCTCCAGAAAACCTCCCTCAGAAGCCTGGATTTGTGACTTTATTGAACTTTTCCGAAACTTCCAGCCCTTGAGGTTAAGGGAGTGACCTGTTTCTCGGTGTGCTATTTTTCCACCCATCCCACCCTGTATCCGTCACCCTTTATTTCTCCTCATTTTAACTCCCAGTTCTTCTCCCTCACCCCACCCCTCCCCATTATGCATTTAAGAACTTTATTGTAATGAATTTCATCATTAAAAGAGATCATTCCACAGCTTGAGGCTTTCCTTAAAAAGTTAAACATAGAATTACCATGATTCTTCCACTCCCAGATGTATGCCCAAGAGAAATGAAAGCATTTATCCACACAAAAATTTATACATGCTCTTAGGGGTGATGGAAACTTTTGGTAATGGATGGTGGTGATGGGAGCACAATAAGGTGAATGTAATTAGTACCGCTGAATTGTATATTTGAAAGTGGTGATAATGGGAAATTTTAGGTTAAATATATGTTTTTATAAATAAACTAACAAAAACAACAACAACCATGGAACCATACAACACAAAGGGTGAACCCTAATGGAAACCATGGGCTATAGTTAATAGTAGAATTATGAAGATAGTCTTTCATCAATTATGATGAAGTTAATAGCAAAACGTTAATAGGGAAAACTGCGTGTGAGGAGAATATATGGAACTCTGTACTTTCTGCATGATTTTTCTGTAACCCTATGACTCCTCTCTTAAAAAAAAAACTTATAAGCAAATATTCATAGCAGCATTATTCATAATAGCCAAAACATGAAAACAACCCAAATACCCAAAATGCTAAACCCAGAGTTAGCCCATGACGCCAAGTGAAATGAAAACATATGTTCACACAAAAACTTGAACGTGCATGTCCATAGCAGCATTATTCACTAAAGCTAAAAAGTGGAATCAACCCAAAAGTTCATACCCTTGAGGAAAGGGTAAGTACAACATGGTATGCCCAATGATGGACTATTATGGAGCCATAAATGGAATGAAGTTCTGACAGTGCTATTACATGGATGCATTTCTATTACTTAGAAAGCATTGTGTTAAGTAGCATAAGCTAGACACAAAAGAACAACTATGATATCATTCCACTTGCATGAAAGAGCTATAATATGCAAATTCATAGAAACAGAATGTTGGTTCAAGGCTACCGGGGTCCAGAAGGGGGAGTTACTACTTAACTAGTGCAGAGCTCCTGTTTGGGGTGATGAAAAATTTTGATGAAGGATGAGTGGCAATAGTTGCGCAATGAATGCCACAGAACTATACGTTAAAGATGGTTAAAATGGTATGTTTTATGATTTTTATATAAACACCATGATACATTTTTTTAAAGCCACTCTAGCAACCACAATTTTGTCACGGGCCCTATGGAAGCGACCTTGAGTGTTGCGTGGCAACCTCCTCTCTTCGCAGCTCCCGCCCCATCCAGGCATGCCCCCCTCTCTGCTCTGGTCTCCGTCTATTTGCTCAGTCTGCGTGGAGAGACCTCCTGGAACAATGGGACAAGCACAGAGTCTGAGTGGACTTGTCCTAGTCATGTGTCTTTGGACACGCCATTAACTCTCTCAGGCTCCAGCTTCCTGCACGCACAAGGGTAACCTCCCCCCACTATGCTCAGCCCTTAGGGGCCAAATAAGATAACCAAATGGTGAAAAGGGCAGGTGCCACCGATTCATTCACGCCAAGAGCAACCACTGAACACATACAGTATGCCCAGGCACCATTCAGAACTAGAGGTCCAGAGGCCCAAGCTCTACAAAGTCCAGCATTTTGCTTCGTTTGCATGAGACGCCCCCTCCCAGCCACAGAATAACTTCAAAGAGGAATCCATCTCAGACAGTTACAGTCCTCACACCTCCTAGCTCATCAGTAAGCGCAGAGTAAGTACTTAATAAATGCCCACAGAATTAATTTAATATGGATCCTCATGGCTGCAAATTATTCGATGTACAAGTCTCTACGTGGGTGTGCTGCATATTTCATTGTCTTTAGCAACATCCAGAAAAAGCTAATCATGATTTGGATTTAAAATAGCCTCATTTGTTTCCTACCATGACAGGCGTCCCCTGTTCTGTGGGGCGTCTGATCTGGGACCCGAGGTAGCGGCATCACATTTGCATGCGTGGCCTCATTCCACCTTGTATGTGTGCCGTTCACGGCTTTGGGTCATGTTTTCAGTGATGTTACATTTTCCAGTGTAGAGAGCTACAGATAAAAGGTATTTCCATGAGGCACCATGCGGAAACCTACTACTTCTAATAGCCTTGTAGGTCATTTTACAACAGTCTTTTGAGAGCTCTGCTTTATTCTTTAAAAAAAAAAAGGGAAAGCAACATATTTGGGATGAAAGCAGTTCCTGCAACGTGCAAAAATCATGTGATGCTGGGGCAGAAGGTTTTTGGCACCAGGAGAGTGAGAATGCCAAGTGCATAAATTACAATGCCATCTTTTCCCTGCAAACAGTGAATAATTATAGATGCCAAGTGCCTCAGGGAAAATCTGCTAGGCATATGGCCCCTTTTTGCCTCATGCCACTTTTCTTTGCTCCTCCAAAGAAACCAGCATGAATTAGCACCTGGCCACAGTGTCCTGACCAGGGGGAAATGAATGAGTGCATTTTTTCAAGTTCCTGAGGACCACGTTTCCATACCCAATTCAAAACACATTTAGTGAGTGCCTAAAATAGGCCAGGTTCCATAGGAATGCAGGAAGGATTATTCACACAAGAGGTTTATGGTCTTGCCTGACAGTTCAGCTCTGCAATTGTGTATTGAGTGACTACTATATCCAGACACTATGCTAGGTTGGGGGCAGAAGGGGTAGAGCCACCAAGATGAGTGTGGTGTGGTTCCTGCCCCCAAGGGGATTCACAGGGGGAGAGAGATGTAAAAGAATCACACAGTTTCTCTTACATTCTCATAACAACATATGAAGGAGGCCCACTTATTATGCCCACTTTGTAGATGTGGCAACTGAAGCACAGACAGGCTCTGACTCTGCTGAGTCTGGGTTAGGAATTGGAGGACATGGGGTGTGGCCCTGGCCTGGGCCCTGTACACTGGGTTAGAGTGGTGGTCCCAGCATCACGGGTCCACGATGAGGGGACCAGGAGGGGTGAGTAAACTGCTGGGATGAAAGCAAGGTGTTCAGGGATGTCCATAGATCCCAGGGAGGGAGTGACTCCAAAGGGGAGAGAGTGGGGCATCAGGAAAGAGTGATGTTTGAGCTGAGGATAAAAATAAGGAGGATTTCAATAGGCAAAGAGGTAGAAGGTGAGGGGCATGGGTGAGGAGAGTGCAAGTGGAGGAGAGAGCCGAGGCAGGAGTAGATGAGTCGGGGTTGGGAAGACAGGAGGCCTCATGGGACACCCAGGGCAACAGGAAAGGCCTTGGAGGGTCTTGAGTGAGTGGCATGCCAAGGACCTTAGATTTGTCTTGGTGCCACTGAAGTTCTCTGATCAGGGACATGATGTGATTCAGCCATGTTTTAGGAAGGTAACTGACAACAGTGGACAGAATTGATCAGAGAGGTAAGAAATTGCCAGGGTGTTGAGGGCCACCTAAAAGACTTTTGCTGTTCAAACTCCTTCTTAGGGAGAAGAAGATGGACCGAACCAAGTCACTGACCAAGGAAGCTTGGGCTTGGGTCCCTCAAGCCAGCACAAGGGCAGAAGTTCCTACCCAAGGCAGCCAGTGGTGGAAAGATTGAAGGTGAGTCCAAGGCAAGGCTCTCAGAGGTCATCAACAGCTAAGTCAAGGAATCCATGTCCTTCAGTCCATAGCCAGAAAGGGCAGACCCTGGACAAAGTCAGAAGACAAACAGAGCTGAAAGGCGATGGGAGAGGGTGGTAGGAATCCAGGCAAAAACTCAAACAAGGGCAGGGGAAGGAAAAGGTAGACTGACTATAATGGAGAGAGAGAGATTAAGCAGTAAAATCTATTTCCTCACTAAGAACATCCACAGAGCAAGTTCAGAGCTGACACATGTACTCACAGTATAAAATTAAGTGACATATCATGTTAAAAAATCGCAAGATTAGTATAATTACACTTACATCACTGAAAAATATATTGGCATTAAAAACTGGAAGATACAAACAAGAACAATGATTGTTTTGGATGATGGGATTATGAAATGTAAAACTTTTCTTTCTCCTATACATCTGTTGTATTAAGATACTCCAGAAAAACAGAATAGACAGGATATCTATATATTTCCTAGGAAAGCTGCAAGTTGAAAATTCTGACAAAGATGATGAGTTCCCCAGGAGAAGCTGGCTGACTGAAATAGAGATAGAAATTCTTCTTTTTGATCACTGAATCATCAGCTTTTCCTCTAAGGACTGCAACTGATTGGATGAGACTTCTCTTGTTGCTAAAGGCAATCTTCTTTGTTGATTATAGATGTAATCAGCCATAGATGCAACCAACTGACTATTTAAATTCAGGAAATACTGTACTCTCACAGTACTCATCAGCCAGTATTTGCTTGGCCAAGCAAATGGACACCATAACTTAGCCAAGCTGACATATGAACTCAACCATCACATCTTATGCTTGCTAAAATTTCTGCATTGATATTTAATTTTTGAAATGAGTTAAAATCTTAAAAAAAAAAGTGGGGGGGCACACCATTGTAATAAAGGCCCTTCCTTTCCATGTTAAAGCTGATGCAAACAGCAGTATATGAAACAGAACGAAACGCCAAAAGTGTTATTATGCCAGTCAGTATCATCTCAGTAACAGAATGAGCCCAAAAGTATTAAAAATGTGAAGTTATTCAGGTCAATACAAGCTGCAATTTGTGATGGAGAAAATAGTCCCAGCCAGCTTCATGGTGACCCAGGGCCCTTGTGAAAGCTTCCAACCAGCAAACTGGCTTCCTTTGTCCACCCCACCCCACCCTACCCCTCACTCACACACATCCATCCCATACCCATCAGCCGCAGCCATCCTTTTATAGCCTAAGTCAGATCACATCACTCCCCAGGTGAAAACTTTCCAGTGTCTTCCATCCCACTCTGAGTAAAAGTCCAAGACTGCACTATGGCCTATGACCTGGCCCAGCTCATCTCTCTAACCGCCCCAGGCACCCATCTTCTCCAGCTCATTAACATCATTACCAACTAATGTCATGCCTCAGGGCCTTTGAACCAGCGGGTCCTTAGCTGGAATGCTCTTTCCCAATCACTGGAATCCCTCATCAGTCTCTTATGCCTTCTCAGACAAGCCTTTCCAAATCATCATAGCTAAAGTAGCCCCACCCCCCTACCAGTCATCCTACGGAGTTCAACCAGGCACTGTCCATAGAACTTTCTGTGACAATGACAATGTTCTGTATCTGCACTGTCCAGTGCAGTAGCCACTAGTCACAGATCGGTGTCTAACACCTGAAATATGGCTCGTGTTATTTGAGGAATTAAATTTTAATTTTATTTAATTTTAACTAATTTAAATGGCCACACGGTCAGCAGCTACTGTACTGAACAGTGTGGATTAAACCATATCCAATTGTTATTCTTTATGTAGCACATTACTATGTGAAAAGATCTCAGCCATCCATTAGTTTACAAATCATTGTCTTTCTGCCCTTACCAGAATGGGCAGGGAATACTTTATATTTACTAAATATAAAATAAAATATAAAAAAATAAAAAATACTTTATATATACTAAATACCAGGGAACTTTATCCTCCAGCAGCAGCTACCATCCCCAATTCCCCAGCCTCATGGCAAGGCAGCAATGGGGATGGCAGCTCTGGATCAGGGTGCAGCTTGCTGTTGCCAGAATGGGCTATAAGGTCCCAGGCCTCCAAAATCTGGGAATGTGTGGTCTCATTGATGAGGACACTTTTTATTTGCTCCTTCAGATCATTGGAGGTGGGGGTGGGGGTGGGTAGTGGCTCTAAGGGCAGCCATTGTTCCATCCTCCCTTAGACAAAAGCAGCAGAGGAGTCTTAAAGAGGCAGTACCTTTCTCTCTCTCTCTCTCTCTCTCTCTCTCTCTCTCTCTCTCTCTCTCTCTCTCTCTCTCTCTCTCTCTCTCTCTCTTCTCTTTCTGTTCCCCACTTGCGAGTAAAAATAGTTTGGAAAACTTGCAGACTGAGAGCTCCAGCCCTCAAGAACAACAAAAACTACTACTACTACAAAAACTCTAGTGATCTCAGAGGAGGGGGAGAACCAAATTTCCAGAGTTATACAACTTAATACTCAGAATGCCCAGTTCCCAATACAAAATGACAAAACACATAAAGAAACAGGAAAGTATGGCCCATTTACAAGAAAAAAAGAATTTTCAAGAAAGAACTAACAGAAATTGTGAAAATGTTGCAGACCAAAATAAAGAGATAGAAATTATAAAAAGGAACCAAATCTAAATTTTTGACAACAAATTACAGTAATCAAAATGAAAAACAACAGCAGATTTGAACAGGCAGAAAGATCAACAAACTAGAAGACAAGACAATTGGAACTGTCCCGTGTGAGGAACAGAAAGAAAGAAAAATGAATAGAGCCTGAAGAACCTGTGGGACACCATCAAGCACACCAACATACACATCATTGGAGTCTAAGAAGGACAACACAGAGACAGAAAGGTGCAGGTATTTGAAGAATTAACAGCAAGAAATTTCCCAAATCTGATGAAAACATGAATACACACATCCAGGAATCCTAATGAACTACAAGCAAAACAGACTCTAAGAGAGCTATACCAGGACACATTATAGCAAAATTGTCAAAATCCAAAATTAAAGAAAAGCTTTTGAAAACAGCAAGAGAGAAGATATTTGTCACATAACAGAGATCTAAGTAAGATTAATAGCAGATTTATCATAAGAAACCATGGAGGCCAGAAAACAGTAGGATGGTATATTTAAAGCTCATAGAGGTTAAAAAAAAAAGTTAAGCAAGAAGAATTCTTTTTATGGAAAAATTAGCTTTTAAAAATAAAGGGGAAATTAATACATTTATAGATAAAAGCTGAAGGGGAGTTGAACAGAAGATCTTCCTTACAAGAAATGCTGAAGGGAGTCCTTCAGGCTGAAATAAAAGGACACTAGATAGTAACTCAAAACCATAAGAAGAAATAAAGAACGTTGGTAAAGGTAACTACATAGGTAAATATAAAATCCTTTGTGATTGTACTTTTGGTTTGCAACTGCTTTTTTCTACCCTATATGACTTAGGCAAATATGTACAACAACATTATAAATCTATGTTAATGGGAATACAATATCAAAAGGTATATTCTGGAACAATAACAATATAAAGGGGAGGAAGATATATAGAGTAAAGAGTCTGTAAACTACTGCAGCTAGGTTGGTACTGGTCAGACAGGGTTGTTATTAGTTTAAGATGTTAATGGTAATTAACAAGGTAACCACTAAGAAAACAACTAAAAATATATAGAGAAAAGGAAAGAAGGGAATTAAAATGGTATACTACAAACAACAACTAAATACAAAAAAAGGAAGTAATGGTGTAACTTAGGAACAAAATAGCATATAAGACATACAGAAAACAAACAGCTAAATGGCTGAAGTAATTCCTTTTCCTCAATTTTTACATCAACTGTTAAGGGACATGAGAGGAACAAGATGGTGCATAGGGAGGTGTGGAATTTATCTAGTCCTCTAGAGCAGCTAGTAAACAGCCAGGAACTGTCTGCAACAACTGTTTGGGGGACATCTGTGCTGGACACACATCATGCACAGTCTGGAATGGTGGAAGGGTTGAGGTCACAGCACAGAACTGTGAGTAAAGTTCCCAAACTCTGGAGGCTGGTGCTCTTTCCCACTGGCACAGCAGACTCAGTTGAAAGCACTTCCCCATGGGGAAAAAGAAGTAGTCTGTGCTGGGAGCAAGAGATGGCAGCAACAACCAAGCTTCAATTGTGGTTTTAATTAACAAATTGGATTGCTGAATACAAGCTCTAAGCACAGATAAACTGAGAACAATGCAGGAAAGGAATTCTCACATTTATCCTAGCAGACAAGAGTCAGATTTGACAAAAACAAACAAACAAATAAACAAAAAATGAGACTTTTGGAGGTGGTATAGCTCAGAATACTGGAAAAGGGCTGTGTCCCAAGAAAAAGCGGTACATAGAGCCAGCTATCAATTCCAGCTCCTGACAGGCAAACCTTGGGGACTGGGGACTGGCTCTGAAAAGGGATTTCTTTTTCTTTCCTTTTTTTGTAAACTATTCCAAGTAGTTCATTAGAGAAAGTCGCAGGCATTTTCAATGGTCATCCTGGACCCAGGCAAGGGTGGAGTTAAGATAGGTCTGAGAGACAAAGTAATGAGTCAAGTGAAGGAGATAATTCCCTAAAGAGCTTATCTTCCCCATGTAAGGGGGGAGAGGGGAGGGCCCAGCTCAAGTGGTGGCCCTCCTTCAGAGAATTCAGACCCCAGGGGCTAAGCCCTAAGCCCTCCTTCTACTTCAGCTTCTGTCTCAACTATACCCCTGGCAGGGATAGGGTCTTCTGAGAATTAAAGGCACCATGACACTTTATATGGGTGGGGAGCTGCAGGCTGATGAACACCACTTGCTAGGGGGGATATGAAAAGCACAGAGTCTAGAGGCTTCACAGGAATCTCATAACACTGTTGGGTTTCATCCTCAGGGAAACTTAACACTGATTACACCCTTCTTCTGAGACCTGGGCCTGTCTTGTCTGGGAAAATCTGATTGTGGTTGATCATATCTGGGGCCACCCTCCCCCATCCCAGAGAAAAAAATTTCCATTTACACAGGGCAAGAACCAGAAAAACAAAGCTTAAAAATTCTGATCAGTTAAATAGAAGCTTTGCTAGAGGACTGGAATAAGTTGAATTGAATGCCAAAGGATAGCTAGAGAACAAAACCAGCCAACAACAACAACAAAAAAAACTATGTAAAAGAGTGAAAATGACCTCCAGAATAAACTAATCAAGGAAATCAGATGCTAAGACACCAACAAAAAATTATGAGTCACATTAGGAAAAACGAAGATATGGCCCAATCAAAGGAACAAACTAACACTCCAAATGAGATACAGGAGTTGAAACAACTAATGTTCAAACAAGCATGCTAAATCAATTAAAAAATGAAATCAGTGAGTTGAGGGAAGATGTGGCAAAAGGTGTGAAGGATATAAAGAAGACATTGGGTGACCATAAAGTAGAACTTGAAAAAACAAATGGGCCTTTCAGTGCCAGTGGCAGCTGTGTGAACCAGAGGCTGACTCTCCCAGCTCTTAATGCTTCCACCTGGCCCTGCACCTGCTCTGCTTCCTGCACTTCTGCCATGATGGAACAGACCATCTCCTTCACCAAGGACTTCCTGATAGGCAGCATTGCTGGCACCATCTCCAAGATGGCCATGGCTCCCATTGAGTGGATCATGCTGCTGCAGGTACAACATGCCAGTAAACAAATCACCACCCAAAACAATACAAAGGCATTGTGAACTTTAATCCACACTCCCAAGGAACAGGGCATCCTCTCCTTCTGGAGAGGTAACTTGGCCAATGTCTTCTGCTACTTCCCCACTCAAGCTCTCCACTTTGCCTTTAAGACTAAGCATAAGCAGGTGTTTCTGGGTGGTGTAGACACACATACATGGTTCTTGAGGTATTCTGCTGGCAACCTGACCTCCAGCAGGACAGCTGAAGTCACTTCTCTGTGCTTTATCTACCCACTGGATTTTACTAGAACCCGTCTGGCAGCTGATGTTGGGAAAACTGGCACAGTAAGATAATTCAAAGGCCTGGGAGACTGGTGAAGATCACTGTTCTAGTTTGCTAGCTGCAATATACCAGAAATGGAATGTCTTTAAAAAGGGGAATTTAATGAGTTACTAGTTTACAGTTCTAAGGCCGAGAAAATGTCCCATTAAAACAAATCTACAGAAATGTCCAATCTAAGGCATGCAGGGAAAGATACCTTGGTTCAAGAAGGCCAATGAAGTTCAGGGTTTCTCTCTCAAGTGAGAAAGGCACATGGTGAACACAGACAGAGTTTCTCTCTCAGCTGGAAGGACACATGATAAATACAGTCAGGGCTTCTCTCTCAGTTGGAAGGGCACACAGCAAACACAGCATCATCTACTAGCTTTCTCTCCTGGCTTCCGGTTTTATGAAGCTCCCTGGGAGGTGTTTTCCTTCTTCATCTCCAAAGGCTGCTGGGTCATGGGCTCTCTGCTTCATGGTGATGCAGCATTCTCTGCTCTCTCCGAATCTCTCTCATTCTCCAAAATGTTTCCACTTTTATAGGACTCCAGTAAACCAGTCAAGATCCACTCAAATGGAGACACACCTCCATCTAATCCAGTTTAACAACCACTCTTGATTAAATCACATAAGAAATGTCTGCCTTTACAAAATGGGATTAAGATTAAACATGGCTTTTCTAGAGTACAAGCATCCTTTCAAACCAGCACAATCACAAAGTCTGATGACATCTGAGGCCCTTACCAGGGCCTCAATGTTTCTGTGCAAGGCATCATAATCTACAGGGCAACCTATTTTGATGTGTATGATACAGCCAAAAGGTATACTCCCTGTGCTGGTTTGAGAGGTTGTATGTCCCCTAGAAAAGCCATGTTTTAATCTAAATCCCATTTCGTAAAGGCAGAATAATCCCATTCAATACTGCATGTTTGAAACTGTAATCAGATCATCTCCCTGGAGATGTGATTAAATCAAGAGTTGTTGTTAAACTGGATTAGGTGACGACATGTCTCCACCCATTTTGGTGGACCTTGATAAGTTTCTGGAGTCCTATAAAACAGGAAACATTTTGGAGAATGGAGAGTCAGAGAGAGCAGAGCATGCTGCAACACCATGAAGCAGAGAGTCTATCAGCCAGCGCTTTGGAGATGAAGAAGGAAAATGCCTCCCGGGAGCTTCATAAAACAGGAAGCCAGGAGAGAAAGCTAGCAGATGGCGCTGTGCTCACCATGTGCCTTTCCAGATGAGAGAGAAACCCTGACTGTGTTCACCATGTGCCTTCTCACTTGTGAGAGAAACCCTGAACTTCATCGGCCTTCTTGAGCCAAGGTATCTTTCCCTGGATGCCTTTGATTGGACATGCCTTTAATTGGGACATTTTCTCAGCCTTAGAACTGTAGATTGGAAACTTATTAAATTCCCCTTTTAAAAAGCCATTCTGTCTCTGGTATATTACATTCTGGCAGCTAGCAAACTAGAACAGATTTTGGTACCAGAGAGTGGGGTGCTGCTGCTGCAGTTTGCAAATGCCAAACATGTTGGAATAGCTTTTTAAATGGATAAAGGGAAGATTCTGGAAGAGTTGGAGCTTGATAGAGAAGGCCTAAAATGATTTGAAGAGACTGTCGGTAGAAATGTGGGCTCTAAAGCTACCTGTGACAAAGCTCTAGACAGAAATGAGGCATCCATTATTTCAGTCTGGAAGGAAGACGAGCCTTGTTTTAAAATGGCAGATAATCTGGCAAAATTGATTAATGGCTGTGGCTGGAAACCAAAGCCATGAACTTGGATATTTAGCAGAAGAGATTTCCAAATTGAATATGGAAAGTGTAGCCTGGTTTCTCCTCGCAGCTTATACCGAAATACAACAGGAAATAGATAAGCTGAGAACTGAACTTTTGGATACAAAGAAACCAGAAATTGAAATTCTAGAAAATTCTGGGCCTCCGGAAAGGGAGAACCTAGAGAAAAGTGGCCCATGTGAAGATTTAACCAAATGTGAAACCAGCCAGTCATTTCAGAGAAAGTCAAGCTCAGACGTGAAGTTATCCAGGAACGATTTGTGGACACTCCTTATGTCTGATGGGCATGATTCAAGGCTACTGCATAGAAAGCCGATGAGAGTGCTTTGGGACCTGTATAAACAGAGCCGCTGCCAGTCTGGACTGGGGGGTTCAGAGAAGGGACACTGGAGGAAAAATAACTTTAGAGACAAAACCATGGAGACTGAGGTCTGAAGTCAAGAAGCCTCAGGCCAGGAGAGTGGACCCACCCAAACTCATGGGGAGGGTAAATTTGCCCCAAAGGCAGAGGATGGGCCTTCCACCTTGTTGCAATGCAAGAGTCATGTCGCCTCAGGCCTTGGAAAGGGTGAAGCTCATTCCTTGGGGTTTGGGGAGAGCCTGGCTGCCACCACATGGAGGGGTTGAGCATGTGCCCTGGAGATGGAAGAGAGCCTGGGTTTGGCCCCGATGCTTGGAGAGGGTGGAGCCGAGAAAAAAGGTGGTCTCCCCAATGTCACCCATGGTTGCATTCGAAGAGAGACAGGCCTCTATGTAGGCCCTTGGAAAGGGTGGGACTGCCACTTTCTTAAACCCTGAGGATAAATGATTCTCAGATTTTGAAATCTGATGGACTTTGCCCTGTGGGTTTTCAAAACTGCTTGAGTCCTGTGACCCCTGTGTGCCTTCCTCCCTAAGGAAATGGGTATATATATCCTATGACTGTTCCTCCTTTGTATGTTGGCAGCATATAACTTGTTTTTGAGTTTTATATGTCTAGAAACAGAGGATAATTTTGCCTTAGAACGCACTATACCTGTACTAACTTTGATAGGAGTTTGTACTGTTTCTAACTTTGTATTTCATTTGTATTGCTACTGAAATGATTTAAGGATATCTGATATTGTTATGAAATTAATGTATTTTGTATATGGGAAAACATGTCTTTTTTAGGGTCCAGTGGGTGGAATGTGCTGGTTTGAGAGGATGGATGCACCCTAGAAAAGCCATGTTTTAATCTAAATCCCATTTCGTAAAGGCAGAATAATCCCATTCAATACTGTATGTTTGAAACTGTAATCAGATCATCTCTCTGGAGATGTGATTAAATCAAGACTGGTTGTTAAACTGGATTAGGTGACGACATGTCTGCACCCATTTGGGTGGGTCTTCATAAATTTCTGGAGTCCTATAATAGAGGAAACATTTTGGAGAAAGGAGAGTCAGAGAGAGCAGAGAATCTCCTTTCTCCTTTCTGCAGCACCATGAAGCAGAGAGTCCATAAGCCAGCACTCTGAAGATGAAGAAGGAAAATGCCTCCCAGAGAGCTTCATGAAACAGAATCCAAGAGAGAAAGCTAGCAGATGACACCATGCTCGCCACATGCCTATCCAGATGAGAGAGAAACTGTGACTATGTTCACCATGTGCCTTCTCACTTGTGAGAGAAACCCTGAACTTCATCGGCCTTCTTGAGCCAAGGTATCTTTCCCTGGATGCCTTTGATTGGACATTTCTATAGACTTGTTTTAATTGGGACATTTTCTCAGCCTTAGAACTGTAAATTAGAAACTTATTAAATTCCCCTTTTTAAAAGTCATTCTGTTTCTGGTATATTGCATTCCAGAAGCTAGCAAACTAGTGCACTCCCTGACCCCAAGAATACACACATGACAGTGAGCTGGATAATTTCCCAAACCATGGCAGCTGTGGCTGGTGTCATCTCCTATTCCTTCAATTCTATGAGGTGGCAGATGATGATACAGTCTGGATGCAAAGAAAATGACATCATGTATAATGGTACTGTTGGTAGAGGAAAATCTTCAAAGATGAAGGTGGCAAAGCCCTCTTCAAGGATTCATGGTCCAATGTTCCAGAGACATGGGTGGACCCTTTGTGATGGTCCTGTACAATGAATTGAAGAAAGTCATCTAGTTTGTCTGTCTTACTAGAAATGGGAACAAAGAGAATCATGTAGAATTATGGACCATTGACCTTTAAGAAAGTCCTTTAGTTTTTACCCAGACAGATCAAATTTGTGCAGGGCTAGGGAAAGCTCTAGAAAAGGGGATCGTTGTGATCACATTGGACCAACGATACCACTGATTCTGTGTATTGATTACTGTGGAGGGAGGGGAGTCATGGCCATTTTTGTGGGTCCACAGAAGAGGCAGCTCATGTATGCAGACCTAGAAACCCTCAAGTCCAAATGCTTGTAGGATCTCAGTTGTGTTTAAGTAATTACTTTAAAAGAAATCATGTCTCCTATTTGTACTTAAGCACTATCTCCTTTTGCACAGCTGGATATTTGCCATTATGTTTATGTTGGGCATTTTGCTGCAAAATAATAAATAAGCAAGACAGTCTTTAAAAAATAGAGCTTCCTGGTGCCAAGGAACTGCTGTTGTGAACACGACCCACCCGAGCTGTACAGAGAGGACCGTCCATGGTGCGGCGAGGGATGTGGCCTTGGAGGAGCAGAGGCTGAACCGCCCTAGTTCTCTGTGCATCACTCCCTGCCCCCACTGCGGTGTGGGCCTCTACCTGAGTCACTGTCAGAGCAGCTGGAGGGAGAACATCGAGTCCGCAGCAAGATGGAGAAAAAACTTAATTGAGGAATGTCTGAAAACCTTAACAAGTCCAATATAAATGAAGGAAGAAAGGCAAAATCGAATGATTCTGAGCAAGGCCTTGAAGATGCTGTGGAAAGAAAAAAATAAACCCCGCCTCTCCCAGTCCCCAAAGAGTACAAAGACCTCACTCTAGCCCTCCTCGGTTTGTGACAGTAGAAGAACTCTTGGAGACAATGAGTCGCTAACATGCCTCTAGCCTATGAAATTGTAATAAACAGAAACTTTCAGATTAAACCACTTGAATTACCAGAAGACAGCTTGGAGAAGAGAATAAAGGAGATTGTACATAAAACTTTTTGAGATTGCTTGAGTGTCCAGCTAAGTGAAGACCCCCCAGACATATGGCCATGCCATCAAACTTGTAGGAGAAATCAGAGACTTTCTTATCTTTCTTGCTTCCTGGTCACACTAGACTGAGAAACCAGATAACAGAAGTCATGGATCTGGAGCTGATAAAGCAAGAAGCAGAGAACAGGGCCTTGGACATTTCAAAGTCGGTGGAATTCATTATTGGAATCAGAAGTATAAAAATTCCCTGCCCACTGTGGGAGGGGCTTGCTCTGAGGATGTTACCACGCCAAGTCCTGTTGCTGTCCAGAATGATTCCTGCTTGAAACTTCTGAAATGGGACCACCTTCAGAGACCTTTCCCTGAAATTCTCATATCCTGGCCTTCTTGGAAACCTCCCTTGCTTCAGGTCATCAGAAGCCATTTCCCACAGTGCCTGGTGGATTGGGTCCAATACAGAAAGAGCTAGAGGAAGTTGCTATTAAGTTTGTTCACCTCATAAACTATAACAAGATGGTCTTCAGTCCCTACTATGATGCCCTCCTCAGTAAAATCCTCGTCAAACAATAACATGTATGAACCCTACAGAAGTATTATTCGCTTAACTCAGAATGCTTGTTCCCAACTGGAATGTTGCTTTGGAAAATAGCTATTTAGTACATTTTTATTTAACAACACTGATTCCAAAGGGGAGAATATTGTGTATCACTATTGAAAAGACCTGATATATGTACTGAATTCTGTTTTGAGGGATTATATTTATGAGTGTAAATTTACAAATCAAAGAAGCGTTTTGTTATCTTGAGTTTTATAGGTAACACTCAGCTTTCAACAGTTGACTGCTGATGTGTCTCCACTCCCTACTCTGTCATGTTTGTAGCAGACATGTCCCTCCAAGGAGGCTGGAGCCCTTTTCTTCTGTGATCTGAGTATATTTTCCCTCAGACACTCTATACGGACAGCCACCCAAGAGTAAATGAAACCAAGCCATGATTCTCTGTAGACCCTTGTCCCTGTCCTGTAAAACCCCCAACCCCCCTCAACTCATCCCTCCAGGTATTTTGTGTTGTAAGGGCTATTTGGTCCTACTGCCCACTCTCCACCCCCCATGTATTGTTTTATCCCTGCCTGGACTAGCCAAGGCCCCAGAGCCTGTACTGATTCTTGTATCCTAGAGGAGAGCATTTGATTATAAAGTGTTTGTTTTTTACAAGATGAAAAAAAAAAGGCAGAACTTAATAGGAATGAAAGGCACAATAGAAGAGATTAAGAAAATAGTGGAGTGCTTACAATAGAAGTCTTGAAGAGGCAGAAGAAAGGATTTGTGAACTAGAGGACAAGACATGTGAAATCCTAAACACTAAAGAACAGATAGGGAAAACAATGGAAAAATATGAACATGTTCTCAGAGAAATAAAGACAACATGAAGCACACTGATATGCACGTTATGGGTGTCCTAGAAGGAGAGGAGAAGGGAAAAGGGGCAGAAAGATTAATGGAGGAAATAATCATGGAAAATTTCCCATCTCTTATGAAAGACATAAAATTACACATCCAAGAAGTGCAGCATATCCCAAACTGATAGATCCATATAGACCTACTCTAAGATATTTACTAATCAGATTGTCAAATGTCAAGGACAGAGAGAGAATTCTGAAAGCAGCAAGAGAAAAGCAATCCATCATATAAAAGGGAAGCTTCATAAGACTATATGTGGATTTTTTTTCAGCAGAAACCATGCAGGTGAGAAGACAGATAGATATATTTAAAATTCTGAAAGAGAAAAACTGCCAACCAAGAACTCTGTATCCAGCAAAACTGTCCTTCAAAAATGAGGGAAATTTCCTGGACCATGCACCAAAAAAAAAAAAAAAAAATAGAAATAGTTTTAAAATGTTTTCAAACAAATGGTCACTGAAAGAGTTTGTGACTAAGAGACTGAATCTATAAGAAATTCTAAAGGGAGCACTACAGACAGATAGGAAAAATAAGAGAAAGCAGTCTGGAGAAGAGTGTACAAATGAAGACTATCAGTAAGGGTAAAAATATGACATATAAAATACAAAAGAAAAAATGGGAGAAGAAAGTACTGCCTTTACAGTAATAACATTAAATGTTAATGGATTAAATGCCCCAATCAAAAGACATAGACTGACAGAATGGATTTCAAAACCCATCTATATGCTATCTATAAGAAACTAACTTTAGACCCAATAACAGAAGCAGATTGAAAGTGAAAGATTGGAAAAACATATTTCACACAAACAACAACCAGAAAAGAGCAGCGGCAGCTATACTAATTAGACTTCAAATGTAAAACAATTAAAAGAGACAAAGAAGGACACTATATATATATATTTTTTTAATATTTTTATTGACAAAACAATATACAAACACAAACGTTTTTAACATACAAACATTCCATACATGGTGTACAATCAGTGGCTCACCATATCATCACATAGTTGTATATCATAGCCATTTTTTAGAACATTTGCATCACTCCAGAAAAAGAAATAAAAAGAAAAAAGAAAAAACTCATACATGCCATACCCCTTACCCTTCCATCTCATTGACTGCTAGTATTTCCATCTACCCAATATATTTTAACCTTTGTTCCCCCTATTATTTATTTATTTTTTATTCATATTTTTTCTCATCTGTCCATACCTTAAATAAAGGTAACATCAGACACAAGGTCTTCACAATCACACAGTCACATTGTAAATGTTATATCTTTATACAATTTTCTTCAAGAAACAAGGCTACGAGAGAACAGCTCTACAATTTTAGATACTTCCCTCTAGCCACTCTAATATACCATAAACTAAAAAGGGGATATCTATATAATGCATAAGAATAAACTCCAGGATAACTTCTTGACTCTTTGAAATCTCTCAGCCACTGACACTTTATTTTGTCTCATTTCTCTCTTCCCCCTTTCAGCTGAGAAGGTTTTCTCAATCCCTTGATGCTGAGTCCCAGCTCATCCTAGGATTTCTGTCCCACATTGCCAGGGAGGTTTACACCCCTGGGAGTCATGTCCCATGTACAAGGAGGGAGGGCAGTGAGTTCGCTTGCTCTGTTGGCTGAGAGAGATAGAGGCCATATCTCAACAACAAAAGAGGTTCTCTGGGGTGACTCTATTTTTTTTTTTTTTTTTTTTTTTGCATGGGCAGGCACCAGGAATTAAACCCTGGTTTCCGGCATGGCAGGCGAGAACTCTGCCTGCTGAGCCACTGTGGCCCGCCCTGGGGGTGACTCTTAAGCCTGATTTTAGGTAGGCTTACCTGATCCTTTGTTGGGATAAGTTTCATAAGAACAAACACCAAGATCAAGGACTCAAACTATTGATACGGTTGTCCCCACCACTTGCAAGAATATCAGAAATTCTCCAAATGGGGAAATAGAATTTTCCCTTTTTCTCCCCATTTCCCCAGAGGGACTTTGCAAATACTTCTTTATTCACTGATCAAATCACTCTAGGATTTATTGGGGCACCACACTAACCTGGACAAACCTACAAAATCTCATGCCCTATTCAAGGTTCCATGTACTTATGGTGTTCAATTAAACTGTCCATATAAATTAAATTAGGAAATGCACTAGTGAAAATATAAATTTAGTACCAAATAAACATTTCTTGCTTTAGTTTCACACAGAAGTTGAAGTTTTAAAATATGAATGACCATCTATTTTCAACACCCTGCAATATTAACATTCCCTTTTTCTTCCTCATGCAAAAGCATTTTTTAATTTGTACATTTAGTCACTATCATTCTATACCCTAGGCATTCCTAGATTTTACCATCCCAGTCTTTATCGTCTATCTTTCCTTTTGGTTTCATATGTGCCCCCAGCCTTTCTCCCTCCATCGTTCTCACATTCAGCTTCATTCAGTGTAACTACATTATTGTATTACAGTTAGGTAGTATTGTGCTATCCATTTCTGAATTTTTACAATCAGGCCTGTGGCACAATCTATATCCCTTCAGCTCCAATTACCTAATATCTATGATATTTCTATTTCCTGATAACCTCTGTTCTTAACTGAAATTCTCCAAGTTCACTCATTAATGTTAGTTCATATCGGTGAGACCATACAGTATTTGTCCTTTTGTTTCTGGCTAATCTCACTCAGCATAACATCCTCAAGGTCCATGCACATTGTTACAAGCTTCATGACTTTATTCTGTCTTACAGCTGCATAATATTCCATTGTATGTATATACCACCGTTTGTTTAGCCACTTGTTTGTTGATGGACATTTGGGCTGTTACCACCTCTTGGCAATTGTAGATAATACTGCTATAAACATTGGAGGACACTATATATTAATAAAAGAACAATTCACCAAGAAGACGTAACAGTCATACATATTTATGCACTGAATCAGAGTGCCCCAAAATACATGAGGTACACACTGACAACATTGAAGGGAGAAGTAGACACCTCTACAATAATAGTTGGAGACTTCAATACACCACTCTCATCCATGGATAAAACATTTAGACAGAGGATCAATAAGGAAAAATATGATAAATGAACTAGACTTAAAAGACATTTACAGGACATTACACCCCACAACAGCAGGATACACATTTTTCTTAAGTGATCATGGATCATTCTCTAGGATAGACCATGTTGGATTACAAAGCAAGTCTCAATAATTTTTTATTGTGAAAAATAGTGTATAAAAAGCAATAAATTTCAAAGCATCCTGCAACAATTAGTCTCAATAATTTTTTTATTGTGAAAAATAACATACAAAAAAGCAATAGGGTGGTGTGATGGTGGCTCAGTGGCAGAATTCTTGCCTGTGGTGCCAGTGCTTGCCCGCACAAAAAAAAAAAAGCAATAAATTTCAAAGCACAAAAAAAAGCAATAAATTTCTACAATTAGCTGTAGAACAGATTTCAGAGTTTGGTGTGGGTTAAAATTCCACAATTTTAAGTTTTTATTTCTAGCTGCTCCAAGGCACTGGAGACTAAAAGAAATATCAATATAATGATTCAGCACTCATACTCATTTGTTAAACCCTATCTTCTCTATATAATTCCACTTGCTCTTTTGATCTTTCTCCCAGTATTTAGGGTTGTTTGGGCTATGCCCAGTCTAACTTTTTCATGTTGGAAAGGGCTATTGATAATATGGGATAGGGAGATAGAACTACTTGTTGTTCTGGAGACTCAATAAATTTTAAAGGATTGAAATTATATAAAACACTTTCTCAGATCACAATGGAATGAAGTTGGAAATCAATAACAGGTAAAAGGCCAGAAAACTCACAAATATATGGAGATTAAAGGAAGAAATTACAAGAGAAATCAATAAGTATCTCAAGGAAAATGAAAATGAAAACAACATATCAAAACTTATGGGATATAGCAAAGGTGGTGCTGAGAGGGAAATTTATTGCCTTAAATGCCTACATTTAAGAAGAAGAAAGAGCAAAAATTGAGAAATTAACTGTTCACCTGGAGGAACTAGAAAAAGAACAGCAAACTAAATCCAAAGCAAATAGAAGGAAAGAAATAATGAGATTAGACCAGAAATAAATGAAATTGAGAGCATGGAAACAATAGAGAGAATCAACAAAACCAGAAGTTGGTTCTTTGAGAAAATCAATATTGATGGACCCTTATCTAGGCTAACAACAACAAAAAAGAGTGAGAGAATGCAAATAAATAAAATCAGAAATGGGAGAGAAGAAATAACTACTGAGGCTGCAGAAATAAAAGAGATAATGAGAGGATACTATGAGCAACTATATAGTAATAAACTAGACAATGTAGACAAAATGAACAACTTCCTAGAAAAGCATGAACAAACAACATTGACTTGAGAAGAGATAGACGACATCAACAAACCAATCACAAGTAAAGAGATTGAATCAGCCATCAAGAAGCTCCCAAAAAAGAAAAGTCCAGGACCAAATGGTTTGGTGAATTCTACCAAGCATTCGAGAAAGAATTAGTGGCTGTCACCATCTTAAGCTTCAGCTTGCCTGTACACAGCCTCACAATAAAGCTCTTATGATCCAGTTTTGGGCTCTTCTCCTCCCTCCCAGTGGAAAACCTACTATTTTTGTGCCAAAACCTGGGACTGGGAATGGAGACAAAGCATCTATAGGAGGGGATGGAACCCACTTGCCTAACTTCAGCACCAACGCCAGTGAATCATCTTGGGAACCATCCACACAATGTTGCATCAGGCTGTTGGTGACATGCAACTCCTCTGGCAAAAACATCAGTACCAGCCACTGTCCTGTGATGAAACAGAGGGACGGCTCTACACCCTCCGCCAGCCAGAAGCAGCTACAGAAGACAGACCTTCACTCTTCAGCATCCCAAGAAACTAAAAGGGAAAGGCTGAAATGTTAGGTGGAACCCCTTCCACCATGATGTAACCAACTCCTAGCAAAGATTCCAAGAAGCTTCCACCACCCATGACTTTCAGGAAATCCAGCCCATGTAGCAGTCACAATGCCCTTTTGCCCTCCAGCAGCTGTAATCTTGTGATAAGCTCCCCATACCCAACATCTGCCCTCCAGCAGTTGCAAACCTGCATGACTACAGTGGCATTTAAACTTTAAACCTTGCCAATGAAAAGCTGCCAACTCCCCACTTAGCCTTCTGCTTCCAAACCAACCAATGAGAATGTGCCAATTTCCCAGGTCCAAACTAAACAATGAAAACCCACTACCTCCCTTTCCTATTTCCCACCAACCATCCTATATAACCTGTACTCCTTCCCTACTCAGGACTGTTACCATCTTCAGTTTCAGCCTCCCTGCACATAACCTCACAATAAAGCTCCTTTGATCAAGAAAGAAAGAAAGAAAGAAAGAAAGAAAGAAAGAAAGAAAGAAAGAAAGGAAGAAAGGAAGAAAGGAAGAAAGGAAGAAAGGAAGGAAGGAAGGAAGGAAGGAAGGAAGGAAGGAAGGAAGGAAGGAAGGAAGGAAGGAAGGAAGAAAGAAAGAAAGAAAAAGAATTAGTACCAAGTCTGCTCAAACTCTTCAAAAAAATTGAAGAGGAGGGAAAGCTACCTAACTCATTCTATGAAACCAATATCACCCTAACACCAAAGCCAGACAAAGATATGACAAGAAAAGAAAATTACAGACCAATCTCTTTAATGAATATAAATTCAAAAATCCTCAACAAAATACTCACAAATCGAACCCAGCAGCACATTAAGAGAATTATACACCATGACCAAATGGAATTTATTCCAGGTATGCAAGTCTGTTTCAACAAAAGAAAATAAATTACTGTAATACACCACACCAATAAAGCAAAAAGGAAAAGCCACATGAGCATCTCGATTGATGTAGAAAAGACATTTGACAAACTTCAACCTCCTTTCTTGATGAAAACACTTCAAAGGATAGAATAGAAGGAAACTTCCTGAACATGATAAAGGAAATATATGAACATAATAAAGGAAATATATGAAAAGCTCACAACTAACATCATAATCAATGGGGAAAAACTGAAAGCTTTCCCTTTAAGATCTGGAAGAAGACAGGGATTCCCACTTTCACCATTGTCATTCAATATTGTGCTGGAAGTTCTACTTAGATCAATTAGACTATGTACATATATACATGGCATCCAAATTGGAAAGGAAGAATACTTTCACTGTTAGCAGATGACATGATACTATATGTCAAAATCCTGAAAAATCTACAGGAAAGCTACTAGAGCTAATAAACAAGTAGCAAAGTGGCAGCGTTCAAGATTAACACCCAAAAATCTGTAGTGTTTCTATACATTAGTAGTGAGCATTTTGAGGAGGAAATCAAGAGAAACATTCCATTTACAATAGCAGCCAAAAAGAATCAAATATTTAAGAATAAGCTTAACCGAGGACACAAAATACTTATACACCAAAAACTACAAGAAATTGCTAAAATTAATCAAAGATCTAAAGAAATGGAAGGACATATCATGTTCATGGATTAAAGACTAAATACAGATAGGATGTCAATTGAATTAAAGATTCAATGCAATACCAATTAAAATCTCAACTTACTTTTCAGAAATAGAAAAACCAATAACCAAATTTATTTGGAAGAGCAGGGTGCTCCAAATAGCTAAAAATATCCTGAGAAAGAGAAATGAAGTTGGAGGTCTCACACTACCTGACTTTAAAGTATATTACAAAGCAACAGTGGTCAAAACAGCATAGTACTGGCATAAAGATAGGTTTACTGATCAGCGGAGTGTTCAGAAATAGACTCTCTCATCTACAAACAATTGATCTTTGATAAGGTGATTAAACCAACTCAACTGGTTCAGAGCAGCCACTTCAGTAAGTGATGTTTGGAGAACTAGTCCAAAAGAATGAAAGAGGACCCTTATCTCATACCTTTTACAAAAATTTACTAAAAAGGGATCAAAGATCTAAACATTAGACCTAAAACCATAAAACTTTTAGAAGAAAATATAAGATTATAGATTTTGTGATAGGAAATAGTTTCTTAGACTTTCCTAGACTTTGCACCTGTTCTAGTTTGCTAGCTGCTAGAAAGCAACACACCAGAGATGGATTGGCTTTTAATAAAAGGGGATTTATTTCATTAGTTCTTTAGAGGAAAGGCTGCCAATTTTCAACTGAGGTTCTTTCTTACATGGAAGGCACAGGGTGATCTCTGCTGGCCTTCTCTCCAGGCCTCTGGGTTCCAACAACTTTCCCCGGGATGATTTCTTTCTGCATCTCCAAAGGCCTGGGCTGAGTTGTGAGTGTTGAGATGAGGTATGCTGAGCTGCTTTGGCTGTGCTACATTGAGCTCTCTCATTTGAGCACCAGCCAATTAAAACAAGCATAATTCATTACAGCAGGCACGCCTCTTAGCCAACTGCAGATGTAATGAGCAACAGATGAGGTTCACATACCATTGGCTCATGTCCACAGCAACAGAACCAGGCACGTTCACCTGGCCAAGTTGACATCTGATGCTAACTACCACAACACCCAAAGCGAGAGCAATTATGCAAAATAGATAAATGTAATCTCCTCAAAATTAAACATTTTGTGCATCAAAGGATTTTTTCAGGAAAGTAAAAAGGCAGTATACACAATTGGAGACAACATTTGGAAATCATATGTCAGATAAGAGTTTAATATCCAGAATATATAAAGATATTCTACAACCACAAAAAGACAAACAACCCAATTTAAAAATGAGCAAAAGACATGGACATTTTTCAGAAGAGGAGCTCAAGAATATATGAAAAGACACTCAATCTCATTGGCTATTAGAGAAAGGCAAATCATAAACCACAATGAGATATTATCTCACACCTAATAGTATGGCTATTATTAAAAAAAAAAAACAGAAAACTACAAGTGCTTGAGAGGATGTGGAGAAAGAGGCACACTTATCCACCACTGGTGGGAATGTAAAATGGTGCAACCACTCTCGAAGGTAGTTTGGCAGTTCCTTAGGAAGCTATGGATAGAGTTCCCTTATGATCCGGCAATCCCATTACTAGGTACATATTTGGAGAAACTGAAGGCAAGGACACAGACATTTGCACACTGATGTTTATAGCAGCATGTCCATGATTGCCAAGAGATGGAAACAGCACTAATGTCCATCAATGGATGAGTGGATAAACAAGCTGTGATATATACATACAATGGAATATTACCCAGCTGTAAGACAGAATTAAGTTATGATGCATGCAACAACCTGGATGAACCATGAGGACATTATGCTGATTGAAATTAGCCAGAAACAAAAAGACAAATACTGTGTGGTCTCACCCATATGAACTAATATTAATGAGTGAACTTTGAAAGGTAACGTTGAGAACACAGGTTATCAGGAGATAACAGAGGATAGAGATTGGGCATTTGGCACCGAAGGAGTACAAAATGTTCAACAGGATTGTTTGTAAAGATGTAGAAATGGATAGCACAATACTATCTGATAGTAGCACAATATAAGTACACTGAATTAAGCTGAGTGTGAGTATGGTTGAGGGAGGAGGGCTGGTGGCATGTATGACACCAGAAGGAAATATAGAAGATAAAGACTGGGACAGTGTAAGTTGCCGATGCCTAGAGTGGACAATGATGGTGATTAAATGTACAAATATAAGAACGTATCTGCATGAAGGAGAACAAATGAATGTCAGTCAACATTGCAAGATATTTAAGATGGGATGGTATATAGGAAAAAATACAATCAGTGCAAACTAGGGTCTTTAGTCAACAGTAACACTGTGTATTAGTTTGTTAAAGTTTCTGGAATGCAATATCTCAGAAATGGAAAGGCTTTTAAAAAGGAAATTTAATAATTTACAAGTTTACAGTTCTAAGCCTATAAAAATGTCCAAACTAAGGCATCCAGGAAAAGATACCTTAATTCAAAAAAGACTGAATAGTCTGGAACACCTATGTCAGCTGGAAGGCACATAACTGGTATCTGCTTGTCCCTTGCTCCTGGTCTCCATTGCTTTCCACCTCTGTCCCTGTTGGAGCTCCTCACTTTGCTTCTCTGGGGCTGGCTTTCATCTCTTGCCTCTCTTGACTCTCTCCAGATCCTGGCTTGGTTAACATCTCATGGGAAGGCACTTGGTGACATCTGCTTGGCTCCGAACACCTCTAAAACATCTGTGTCTTTGTCAGCTCTGAAGCAACTGTTTTCCAAGAAATTCTCTCCAAAATGTTTCTCCTTTTAAAGGACTCTGGCAAACAAATCAAGACACACCTTAAATGGGTGGAGTCACATTTTCATCTAATCAAGAGGCTATGTCCATAATTGGGCATGCCACATCTTTATGGAGATAATGTAATCAAAAGGTAACACCCACAACTGGGAGTGTCACATCAAAAGGGTTTCCACCCTACAATATTGAATCAGAATTAAAAGAAATGGCTCTTCCCACAAGATTGGATCAAGATCAAAATGTGGCCTTTCTGGGGTACATAATATCTTCAAACTGGCACACATTGTAATATGCTTCCATTGAATAGTAACAAAGGCAATATGCCAAAATTAAATATTAGTAAGCTAGGAATATGAGGGAAGGGTACGGGATTCTTTGCAGAAGAAAAAGAAATGTCCTTGTATAGATTGTGGTGGTAAAGGCATGGCTAGGTAATTATACCAGGAACCAGTGATTTTTTTTTACTTAGGTTGGATTGTGGTGTGTGAATAAAACTGTTTAAAAATGAACAGAGAGATACAAGTCCTGGAGAAATTCCTATTCACACTGGTAGGGAAGTAGAGTGGTACTGCCCTTCTGGAAGGCAGTGTGGCAGCTCCACAGGAGGCTGGGGGTGGAGTTGCCATATGATCCTGCCACCCCATAGTTAGGTGTAATTTGGAAGAACTGAGAGCAGGGACACAAATGAACATTTGCACACTGGTGTTTATGGCGACACTGTTCACAATTTTCAATGGACAGAGGTGGCCTAAGAGTACATCAGCTGAGGAACAGAAGAGCTAATTGTGATGTATATGTACAATGGACTACTGAGAAGCTACAAGAAGGAATGAAGTTGCGAGGCATGCAATAGGTGAATGAACCTTAAGGACAATATGTTGAGTGAAGTAAACCAGCGAAAAGACAAATATTATAATGCCTCAATAATACAGACTAACTATAATGTGCAAACTCTGAGAACTGAATCCAAGAGCATGGGCTATCAGGGGAAGGTCTACTGTTCCTAGATTGTAAGCTCTTTCATCTATTCCAGAGTGGTAATTGTTATTTCTAAGTTCTGAGATGCTGAGCTCTTTATGTATAACCTGGTTGTTCCCTGGAACTTCAGGTATCTGTGTGATACCTGAAACTCAGAGCTCGAGTTCTGCAGCTAGAAAGTCAGCATTACCCCATACAACAACTGTTAAAGAAGCTGAAAAAGAGAGCAGACTTCAATTAGAGGTATGAATAAGGTTGATCTGGTTAGGACTAAGGTAAATCAGACTAAAGGATTAAGGATGATGTTGACTGTATTTCAATACTTCAACTCCTATGTGAGACCAAAGGAGGAGATGTTTCTTTGGTGTAAAATTTATATTTTTGGTAGCACATTAGCTCATTTAATGTTTATGGTCACTTATTTGAACAACATAATTACATGGAATCGTGAATAGGCAGCAAGATCTTGTTGGTTTGTGCAGGTTGGTGTGATGTTCTGATACATCCCAGAGTAATCTGGGTATAAGATAAAAATGTATTTGCAAAGTCCCCTTGAACGACTCAGGGAAAAGGTGGAAATATTAAACCTCCCCACTTCGGGAAGACCTGATATTCTCCCAATTGTTGGGACAGTCATTCGATCTTGGGGCTTGCCCTTATGAAACCTTTTCCTGCAAAGGAGAAGATAAACCTACTTATGATTATGCCTAACAGTCACCCCCAGAGTACCTCTTTTGTTGCTTAGATGTGACCTCTCTCTGTCTAGGCCAACTCCACAGGTGAACTCATTCCCCTCCTCCCTATGTGGTACATGACTCCCAGGGGTGTAAATCTCCCCGGCAATGTGGGACATGACTCCTGGAGATGAACCTGGCCCTGGCACTGTGGCATTGAGAAAGATTTCTTAACCTAAAAGGGGTAGAGAAATGAAGCAAAATAATGTTTCAGTGGCTGAGAGATTTCAAATAGAGTAGAGAGGTCATTCTGGAGGTTATTTTTATGCAACATATAGATATCCCTTTTCAGTTTTTGGTGTATTGGAGTAGCTAGCAGGAAATACCTGATACCATTGAACTTTCATCCAGTAGTTTTGATTCTTGAAGATGATTGTATAACTATATAGCTTTTAAGGCATGACCATGTGATTATGAAAACCTTGTGACTAATACTCCCTTAATTCACTGTATGGACAGATGAGTAAGAAAATAAAGACAATAAATAAATAAATACCGGGGAGGGGGGGTATAGGATGTTTTGGGTGTTCTTTTTTACTTTTACTTTTATTCTTATTTTAATTTTTTTTGGAGTAATGAAAATGTTCAAAAATTGATCATGATGATGAATGCACAGCTATATGATGATACTGTGAACCACTGATTGTACACTTTGGATGATTATATGGTATGTGAATATATAATTCAATAAAATTGCATTAAAAAGTCAATGGATTAAACTCCCTATTCTAGTTTGCTAGCTGCTGGAATGCAATATACCAGAAACAGAATGGCTTTTAAAAAGGGGAATTTAATAAGTTGGTAGTTTACAGTTCTAAAGCCAAGAAAATGTCCCAAGTAAAACAAGTCTATAGACATGTCCAATCTAAGGCATCCATCCAGGGAAAGATACCTTGGTTCAAGAAGGCTGACGACATTCAACGTTTCTCTCTCAGATGGAAGGGCACATGGCAAACATGGCGGCATCTGCTGGCTTTTTCATGGCTCTATCAAAAAAGGGACTCTCTCCAAAATATTTCCTCTTTTAAAGGATTCCAGCAAGCAACTCCACCTTCAGTGGGTGGAGACACACCTCCATGGAAATCATCTAATCAAAAGTTACCACCCATAATTGGGTGGGTCACATCTTCATAGAAACAATCAAAATGCTCCCACCCAGCAATATTGAACGAGGATCAAAGGGCATGGCTTTTCTGGAGTCCACCACAGATTCAGACCAGCACACTCCCCTATTAAAAGGCAGAGATTGGATTGTATATGTAGAATGGAATGATATATTAATGTTCTTTTGTTAAGTTTTTTAATTAATAAAAAGTTTAAAAAAAAAAAAAAGATGAAGAGGATACACTGATGGTCTAGCTTCCCTTACAACAAACTATATTAAATTTAACATTGCTCCCAAAGATCAAAGAGGCAGATGCACACATGTGGAAATTAACAGGATGTGTTTGAAGTAACAAAGATCAAAGATACGGAAACTCTCTACTCTTCAGGGGCTTGTTTCATTGGTGTCTCCCAACACCCAAGCT
>PVIY010021167.1:0-42867 GCA_004026745.1 Myrmecophaga tridactyla
TTAGCCTCCTTTTCTGCTTTTTCCTAAAGAGGATTAAAACAATGACTGCCCTCAGTGCTGGCATCTAAAGTAGCTGATCAAAAGCAGCGATCCTTGGGGGTGCAAGCATAGTTCAGTGGTAGAATTCTCACCGACCATGTGGGAGACCTGGGTTCTATTCCCAGATCATGTTCTTCCCCAAAAACAAACAAAAAAGCAAAACAAACAAACAAAAATTTGACAAATGGTGCTGCAATAAAGGGATACTCACATGGAAAAATAATGAAATGTGACCCCACCAAACAGCATAGAAAAAAAAAAAAGACAGTGATCATTAATCAGTCCATATATCCCCGTCTGGAAAATGGAGGGTGGGATTCATGCAGTTGGGAGATGGGAAATGGTAGTTGCTGCATGGATGATGAAGTTTACCACTGCAAATTGCCATCCTCTTCATCCAGCTCTTCCCTGTGTGTTGAAGTATTTCACTAGACTCCTGAGTTCAAAAATAGTTGATTCAGACAGTTTCTGCCTGTTCAGTTCAGTTTCTGCCACTTCTTTTGCTAAATGGACCAATTACTGGCTCTTCCTACTCTGCCATCCTCACACATTTCTCTGCAAGAGTTTGTCTATATTTGAATTAATTATATATACATATTACCAGAAATTAATCTGACTACAATCTCTCACTCCTCCCATATACCTATAATACATTGCTGCCTTCTGGGGCATCTGATGAAAAGAAAAACAAAAAGGATGGTCTTGTCTTTGAAATGTCAGAAAGCAAGGCTGCCACTGAACCAGCAGAGATTGCTATGTACATACATGGCTCAGAAGGGCTTAAAAGCCATGGTTTAAAATGAGACTAATATTGTTTTTCCCCATGGCCCCTAAATTTAGATTTTTTAAAAATGCTTGTCCATGACTTTTCCCCTTTTTTTCTTTTTAATCTCTTAAAGCCACTATAAGATATGTGTGTTCTAATCCTGCCACTTATAAATGATTTCATCAATGTTTCTACCAAGCTTTTGGGAACATAGAAACTCTTGGCTATCCGGCTGGGTGAAAAAAATAGACAAATCTTTCAAAAGACTGAACAGAGTGTCCAAAAGCCTTCATTGCAGAGGGCAGTAATGCACCTAGTTATCTTAAATATCTAGATCTTCTTGATCATATTATTTCACATATAAGTAGGGAATATTTTCAAATATTTAGTTTAAGTTTTTATTTCCAATAAACATTTTCAAAATGTGTTTCAAGGACCACTTGCATCAGAAATTCCTTCAGTGCTTGTTACAACTTTAGGTTTCTGGGCTATTGAGTCAGAATTCTCTGAGGCTGATCTGGGATTACCAGTGCTTAGCAAGGTTCCCATGTGAATTTATAGACTGAAGTTTGAGAAATACTCAAGTGATTTTGAAATGTATACAGTTGGGAGAATGATGAAATTATGGCTACTCCATGAGATATTAAGTGGATTTTTTTTAATATGGGCAATTTTTAAACAGAGAAGTTTACTTTCCTGTAACAGACTGTAAGTCAGTGATATAAATTAAATCTCATTTTATGAAAAGACTATATTTCTGACAATAGGCTTATTAGCCAACTTTTGTAGAAATAAATACATTTCTTTGTACTTCATATAAAATGCCCATAAATCAAACACAACCCAGTCATTAATCATATAAACTTTAATTGGAATTAATTTATTACAGATATTTCCAGGAGAGGGGTTGTGGACTCTGCATTCAGAATAGAGGAGAAATATTTTTAGTAGGCTGTAAGGGACAACCCTACTTGAATTCAATTTCAAGTGTATGTTAACAGAATAGTTTCAAATATAAGTCCAGGCCTACTGTGCAGAAAGAGCTTATGTTCCCTCAACCAGAAAGAGTAAAAGAAAACTCAGTTTTGGATTTGGGATTCATAGTTGTAGACAATGTTGGTTTTAAAGTTAAATATTAATCTGGATAAATGAATTAATCTAGTCTGTTTCATAATGTGCAAAATAGAAACAAAAATAGTTTTATTTTAGTATTGTGAAATGAGATAGTATGTGTAGTGTGCTAATACTTGATCAGCATGAACTTTCATTATCTCCTCAAATATTCATCTCTCATTAATTGAAAATCTATTATATACTAGATTCCAGAAATGGAGAGCAAAAATGAAATAGTCTTAGAAGAGATTTGACAGGTTCTTTTAAGGTTTATTACAAAAGAACCCTGGAGCAGTTACTTCCCTCTTTCATATATTGTTTGTGTTTAATGATTTTAACCCTACTGTATTAAAACATTTCATACGTCTTAACATCAGGTTATATAAAAATGGGCACTGTAAGTTAAAGGTACTGTAGGAGACAGGAAAGGGAAATAGATGTCCTTTTCAAAGAGCTCTTGGATGGAGACAATGTAGGCACAGGGAGACATTGTCAGGCTCTGGGGACCATGTTTTCTCATGTTTTTCAGAGAAAAGCTAAGTAGCCCCCTAGGGGATTGTACTTAACACCATAGCTTTCTTAACACTAGGTGCTAAGCAACTGAACTAAAAAAGCTCAAATTTTAAATAGAAGATGCAGAGAAAATAACTTAAAAGAAATATAGATCCTCACTCAGCATTTTGTTAGTTTATTTAACACATTATTGACTACCCACTATGTGCCAAGCATTGTTGGCACATACTTACTTCAAACATAAGTAAGGTACAGTCTTGCCTTCCTGTAGAACCTGGCCTAGATGAGGAAGAAACAAGGTACAACAAGGAAGGTAGGCTTTACCCCACGAAGAGCTGCGCTGTAATGTACATTGTTTGTGGGGTAGGGTTTTCCTTTTTGAAATGCCCACAGGTAACCAATGCCTAGCTAGAAGACTCTGTGAGAACTGTCTGCTCTCCGATGGGGAATAAGAGGGTAGAGTACTTGGATAACTCTGAGAATGACATTCTGGCATAGAAAGACACACTAAATAAAGAGGAGATCTGGCTTAACGCTGAGGCCTCAGATTTGTTCTATTTTCCACTTGAACCGTTAGAAACAGCCCTGAAAGAAGCCTGTACAAACATGTCCTCCAAGTGAATGCATATAAACTATTTAACAATCTAGTAAAATAATCTACTTGATTCTTTTAAAAACAGTGATTGAGCCCTCCAGCTCTGGAGTCAGATCCATGTTTGAATCTTGGCTTTTGTAATAATAAAATCTGATTAAACTCTCTAAGACTTTTCCCCTTATTTATTAAATAGGGATGACAATAATGCATTGTTCATAAAGCTGATGAAGCTAAATAGATGATGCATTTAAAGTGCTTAGCATAATGCTTGATATTTAGTTAAGTTCTCAAAAATGTCTCCTATTATTAAATTGCCATCTTTTAAGAAAGTAAATCAGTCAATACACTAGGTGTCAGCCTTGTACCTCAAATTGTCATGCACACAATATGCCCATTCTGATTTTATTAGAGGATGTCCAGGTTGAACTTGTCTGAAATAGAAAGATACTTCTGCAGATATGGGAAAGTAAAAATCCTAAAATTGAAAAAAATGAATATTAGAATGTGCTGGCTTAGGCCACTACGCAACAATTATCTTTCAAACTGGCAGCCTATTGAAAATTGAAAGAGTGCTGTCTATCCTTTTTGTCTCCTCCTATCTCCATAAACCCAGTCTGTCAGACAATAAAACAATCTAATTTTTGTCTAGAATGTCAGCATTTTTCTCATCTGAAGGCTCTAAGTCTTCAAGTTATTTCCTAGGAATAACCATGAGTGAATCGTGACTTTTTACTTACTGGTGGTGCAGATGATGAGAATACCTGTCTACCTGGGTCCACAGAGTTGTCAGAATGACACTTAAAAAAAAAAACATTTAAAAAATGGCCTTACTGAAATTTAAGACATTTTTATTGTTCTGTACATTTGTCAAATATGGTCCTTATTTTATAATCATGTAACAGAGAAACTAAAGTTGAGAGGAGAGAATATTTGACCTAGAATTCTTGAGGTGCTCTGAAGTTTCAACTTTTTTAAAAACACTTTTTCTTTTGAAATACTTTCAAACCAACAGGACAGTTACAAAAATAATACAAACCCCATACAGAGAACGCCAACATACCCCTACCGAATCAGATTCTTGGATCTACTAATTTTAAGTTTTTGCCACATTTGCCATATCCTTTTATCTATCTACCTATCTATCTATCTATCTATCTATCTGTCTGTCTGTCTGTCTGTCTGTCTGTCTATCTATCTAACTATCTATCGCTCTCTCTCTCCATCCACCCACCCACCCATTTTCTGAACACTTGAGTGTAGGTTGTGTACATCATGCTCCTAGAACACTTAATACTGCCATGTACATTTACTAAGAACAAGGCTAGTCATTTATGTAATAGTGCAGGTATCAAGTTCAAGCAATTTACCACTGATATAAAGATTATAGTCTATATTCCAAGTTTTCACATGTCCCATTAGTATCCCTTTGAGCCTTTTCTCTCCCCTTATTAAATCCCATCCAGGATCATGTATTCCATTTAGTTGTTATAGTCTCTTTAGTTGCTTTTTTAAAAACTTGTAGAAACATATGCAATATAAGCTTTCCCATCTCAATCACTCCCAGGCAACCATTCAATGGGATTAATCACATTCACAATTTTGTGGTACTCTCACCACCTTCCATAGGTAAAACTTCCCAGTCTCTCCCTACACACATGCATTAACTCCCCATTCCCTCTGCCTGCAGCCTCTGGCAACTTATAGTTTAATTTCTGTCTTTATGAACCTGCATATTCTTTGATAGGTTCTTGGTAGTTACCATGGGGTTTGAATTTAAAATTCCAAATCTATAACAATCTCATTTGCTTTGATACCAACTTAACTTCAATAGGATATACTAACAATGTTCCATAGACCTTCATCGTCCCACCTTTATGTAGTTCTTGTCACAAATTATGTGTTTATACATCATGAGTCCAAAACCACTAATTTAACATTACATTTTATGCATTTGCTTTTAAAATCATGTAGAAAGTTAAAAGTGAAACACTATAAATATGTCATCCCAATGCCTTCTTGCCTTCATGGTTCCCAATGAGAAATTTGTATTTAATCTTTTTGAGGCTCCCTTGTATGTGACGTGGTGATTTTCTCTCATAGCCTTCAGAATTCTCTCTTTATCTTTGGCTTTAGGCAGTTTGATTATAATATGCTGCAGCATGAGTGTACTGGTTTGAAGCTATTATGTACCCCAGAATAGGCCATGTTCTTTTAATCACTCCTATGGGTACAGACCTATTGTGGATGGGATCTTTTGGTTAGATTATTTCAATGTGACACAGCCTATTCAAGGTAGGTCTTAATCCTTTATAAGAAAGATAAAAGCTGAGAGAGGGGTAAGATAAATGAAACGAAGTAAAGTTTCAGTGGCTGAGAGATTTCAAGTAGAGTGGAGGGGTCTTTCTGGAGGTTATTCTTTTTTTATTAATTTTTATTAATAAAACCAATCAACATACAATGTGAATATTCTTTTTTTATCACATAGTTGTATATTCATCATCATGATCATTTCTTAGAACATTTGCATCAATTCAGAAAAAGAAATAAAAAGAAAACAGAAAAAAAACTCATACATACCATACCCCTTACCCCTCCCTTTCATTGATCACTAGCATTTCAATCTACTAAATTTATTTTAACATTTGTTCCCCCTATTATTTATTTATTTTTAATCCATATGTTTTACTCATCTGTCCATAAGGTAGATAAAAGAAGCATCAGACATAAGGTTTTCACAATCACGCAGTCACCTTGTGAAAGCTATATCAGTATACAATCATCTTCAAGAAATGTGGCTACTGGAACACAGTTCTACATTTTCAGGCAGTTCCCTCCGGCCTTAATTAAAAAGGTGATATCTATTTAATGCATAAGAATAACCTCCAGGATGACCTTGTGACTCTGTTTGGAATCTCTCAGCCATTAACTGTTCATTTTGTCTTATTTCTCTCTTCCCCCTTTCATTCGAGAAGGTTTTTCAATCCCTTGTTGCTGAGTTCCATCTCATTCTAGGATTTCTGTCCCACATTGCCAGGAAGGCCCACACCCCTGGGAGTCATGTCCCATATAGAGAGGGAGAGGGCAGTGAGTTTGCTTGTCGTGTTCGCTGAGAGAGAGAGGCCACATCTGAGCAACATAAGAGGTTCTCTTGCGGGTGACTCTTAGGCCTAATTTTAAGTAGGCTTAGCCTATCCTTTGTGGGGTTAAGTTTCATATGAACAAACCCCAAGATTAGGGGCTCAGCCTATTGCTTTGGTTGTCCCCACTGCTTGTGAGAATATCAAGAATTCTCCACTTGGAGAAGTTGAATTTTCCCCCTTTCTCATCATTCTCCCAAGGGGACTTTGCAAATACTTTTTCATTCACTGTTCAAATCCTTCTGGGATTTATCGAGGCATCAATAATGGACAAACCTACAAAATCTCATGTCCTACTTAAGATTCCATGTACTTTTGGTGTTCAGTTAAGCTGTTTCTGCAGGTTATTCTTATGCAGTATATAGATATTCCTTTTCCGTTTTTGGTGTATTGGAGTAGCTAGAGGGCATTACCTGAAGTTGTCGAACTATAATCCAATAGTCTTGATTCTTGAAGATGATTGAATAACTACAGAGCTTTTAAGGTGTGAATATATGAGTATGAAAACCTTGTAACTGACATTCCCTTTATCCAATGTATGGACAGATGAGTAGGAAAAATAAATAAACAGAAGGGGGGTATGGGAGTATGGGCTGTTTTGGTTGTTCTTTTTTACTTTTATTTTCATTCTTATTTTTATTTTTTTGGAGTAATGAAAATGTTCAAAAATCTATTGTAATGATGAATGCACAGCTTTATGATGATACTGTGAACCACTGATTGTACACTTAGATGATTATATCATCATTGAAGAAGAAAAAAAAAGCTGAGAGAGCTTAGAGAGAAAAGCCCCAGAGATGCTAAGAGAGAACCCACAAAAACTCAGAGAGGAGACCACTGGAACCAGGAACTGAAAGCAATTAAACCCAGGAGTGAAGGACCAGCAAACACCAATTGTCTGACAGAGGAAGCCCAGCTGCTGCGGCCTTTCTTCAGAGAAGGTATCGTCCTGTTGATGCCTTAATTAGGACATTTTCATGGCCATAGGGGTGTATATTTATTAACTAATAAATCCCCATTGTAAAAGCCAACCAATTTCTGGTATATTGCATTCTCGTAGCTTTAGCAAACTGAAACAATGGGTCTATTTGGGTTTGCCCTGTTTGGAGTTCATTGAGCATTTTGGATGCGTACATTCATATCTTTCATTAAACCTGTAACTTTTCAGCATTGTTTCTTTGAATATTCTTTCTGCCGCTTACTCTCTTTTTCCTTCTGAGACTCGTACAGTGCAGATATTGGTACACTTAATAGTATCCCAAAGTCTTTGTTTGCTTTTCTTCATTATTCCTTTTGTGGGCCCCTCAGACTGAATGATTTCAATGGTTTTATCTTCAAGTTCTCGGATTCTTTCTTCTGCCAGTTCCAATCTGTGTTTGAACCCCTCTAAGGAATATTTAATTTTTGTGGTCTTCAGAACTGTTTGGTTCCTTTCCATAATTTCTATTTCTCTATTCACGTTGTGTTTGTATTCATCTATTGTCTTCCTGAATTCCTGTAGTTCTTTGTCCATGTTTTCCTTTAGGTTGTTGGGCATATTTAGACCATTTTTTTTAAGTCTTTCTCTGGTATGTCCATGACTGGTCCTCCTCATTGATGGTTTCTAATGTTTTAATATCCTAGACCTGGGCCATCATTTCCTGTTTCTTTGTATATTTTGCAACCTTTTGTTGAATCTTGACATTTTGATATTGTAATTCTTATTGCTGAAATTTAGTCTCTGAAATGTCTGTTCTGTAAGCTTGTATCCAGCTAGTATTATGACAGAGTTGAAGCCTCAATTTTTTTTTTTTTACTTTTTTTATTGAATAATATAGCATACATACAAGGCAAAGAAAGAAAAAAAACAATAGTTTTCAAAGCACTCTTCAACAAGTAGTTGCAGGACTGATGTTCTGGAGAGGCTGGGCCCACTAAGCTTCAGGACTTAACTGGTCCAGGGACCCATCTGGAGGTTGTAGGTTTCTGGAAAGTTGCCCTAGTACACGAAACCTTTGTGTAATCTTATATATTGCCCTAGGTGTTCTTTAGGATTGGCTGGAATGGTTTTGGTTGGGATTTGGCAGGCTATGATAGGTAGCAATGTCTAAATGAAGCTTGCATAAGAGTGACCTCCAGAGTGGCCTCTCAACTTTATTTGAACTCTCCCAATCACTGATACTTTATCAGTTACATTTCTTTTCTCCCTTTTGGTCAGGATGGAATTGTTGATCCCACAGTGCCAGGGCTGGGCTCATCCCTGGGAGTCATCTCCCATGCCGCCAGAGAGACTTTCACCCCTGGATGTAATGTCCCATGTAGGGGGGAGAGCAAAGATTTCACTTGCAGAGGTAGGCTTAGAGAGAGTGAGGCCACATTTGAGCAAGAAAAAAGGTCCTGTAGAAGTAACTCTTAGGCATTCCTATAGGTAGGCTAAGTGAAGCCTCAATTTTTAATAGAACCATTTATGTCAACATCTCAAGACAAGATTAATTCACAAAACAAAATCCTATGCATTTCAGAATACACACAGATCATATTGGGGTGATTTTGAAAGAGAAAAAAAATGCTTCCAAATAAGTTAAACAGAGGGTGTCATTTATTTGAGTTAAATATTTGGTCTAACTGGAATAATATTTGACATAGCATTCTTTTTGTATAGACCTTTGAGTTTTTCATAGGTCTAATCACTATTTTTCATTTGGATGAAGCTGAAAGATATTTTTACTCAAGTATTTCATTCTCACATTGATTCTCTTCCTTCCCCAGCCAGTGGTCTCAAAGCCTCAAAGGAAATGAAAAATAGTTCTTATTCCAAAAAAGGAAGGGAATTGTTAGATTATCCAATTACTTGGCACAAGACTGGAATCAATATATAACAGAAATAAATCAATAGATAAGGTTTAAAGTCATTAATTCACTAATAGAAAATTATGCTGTTCCGAACTTTCACTATTTCCGTAAATCTTCTAGGGTAAGAGTAGTGGAAATTAGTAATATACAAAATTATATTGGCATTAGTCCTAGTTCTTCAAATCTATTAATTGGTTAAAAACTTTTTTCTCAATTTTAATAATTATAAATGACTTAAAATGGTATTTAGATTTGTAGTTGTTCAGGAATAGGAAACAAAAAAATGTAAAACATATAACTTCCTAAAGATCTAAAAACTAAATAATTCCTGATATGGGACTTACTTAAGCAAGTCCTAAGTGTTCTCAGAGGTAAACTGGGATTAAAATAGCACCCACCTTATAGAATTATGAAGCTTAAATTAATTAACACACATGTAAAGTGCTGAAAACAACTCTGACGAATAATAATAAGGAACTGCTATGTTATTTTTGTTACTATTAGATATCTTTGTTGAATTTAATTCCTTTCTTGCAGAGAGGATTGGTTGATATAAAAATAGTTCCAATGTGTACTAAGATGTGACATCTCTACTCTTATGATGAGCTCAAGGTTTGAGGGATTGTTTTGCCATGTCTGACTTGCAGACATGTTTACTTATTAATGCCATGGAAGAAGAATTTCTCTATATCTTCTTTTCTCTCTCCAGTGTTAGACTTTATAATTCTCTTACAGGGATGGGACTTGGGGCTTTCTCTCTTACTTAATGACCAATTTATTCTTATCTTCAAAGTTAGCTTTCTTGTTTTTTAAAAAGAAGATCTAGCCTGTTTAGTTTATGTATTTTTTAAACTTGTGTGTTGTAAATCAACGAGTACGTTGCAGTTAATTCGTAAAAATGAAAGAAAACAAAATGGAAGTATCAAAGTGCAGCATATGAAGTCATGGTAATTATTATTTCATGAAACAATACACATATATGTGTATACATATGTTATTCCATGTGTAACACATATGAAAGACAATATTCATGATTATAATTAAAGGCATGGATTTCTGGAGCCACACTGCCTGTACTAAAATCCTAGCTTGGCTACTTAGCTATTATCTTTGGACAAGTTATTATGTGCCTCATTTTTTTTCATCTGTAAAATGTGGATAAAAAAAGTGCCTACTTCACAGGATTGTTATGAGGATTAAGTGAGTTAATATATGTAAAGAGTTTACAATTTATAGGGTTCTATCCATCTAATCTATTTCTATATATCATTTATCCTGTATCTATCTATCCACCATCCACACACATAAATGTACACGTATATAGTAAGATCTGTATAAATATTATCTATTATTATTACTATATATGAATGTGTATATTGGATCCTGATGTAAAATGTTTCCTCTGAGTTATGGTTAAAAAAAAAGCTTTAAAGCTACTGATTTATCAGATGGGAACTGGTATTTGTGAGTGAATTTGAAGGAAGAATTCTTTGGTTCTAGTTAATACACTGTCAATCCCTGTGTGACCTGCAAAATGTCACTTGCTCTCTCCATCCTTAATGTCTTTTTCTTAAAGCTAAGGTGACTGGACAATAAATGGCCCTAAATGAGCCAACAAACAGTATACTTCTATCCCTCTAATTTCTTTCTGGCTCTTTCTTTTATTTTCTCTTCCTTCTGAGCAAAACAGGCAGTTCTTCATGGATTGCAGCATTATGGGTTTTGACTTGGTCAGAGATGATTGAATGAGATTAGGCACATGAGGAAAAAGATGCCTGATAAAAACTCACTGTATAGAATGGTTACTAATTGCCTTAGCTCCTTCCTATGAGAGGAGTTGAATGTATGAAGAGAGACACCATTAGAAATGGATAGACAGAGACCTCAGAATAGAAGGGAATAAGAGCCATTTAGCTGTAGTATCCTTTAAACTATAAAAAGAAAAAAGGTTGTAGAATTAGTGCTGGTGGTGAAGTTTATGCTTAGGGGAAAGAATGGTCAGGAACCTTCTTTATTTAATTGTTATGATTGAGCAAAGACTGATTTTCAGGACATGCCTTGGCTGGGGTAGAAATGAGAAAAGAGATAGTTGAGGTTAGGATGGACCAGGAAAGGAGGTGAAGAAAAGAAGAGACAAAGGGGACCTAGCAGCATAAGATATAACCAGTGAAAATTTCCTGGAAGGAGGGATGGTTGAGATAGCAAGAATGTCTAATACTCAGTTTTTTGTTGGCTGTGACACACTGGCATGCAACCCCTCTCTATTGTACCAGACACTCAGCCTTGCATCAGTGGTGTTCCAGGAAGTAAGGGGATTTAGAAGGGTCCCTCAGACTGACACAAGGTAGAAAGTGAATTGCAGAACAGGGATCAAAGATTTAGTGGAAGCAGGAACTCAGAGTTGAAATATAAAACCTCTATAAGCATTGAGAAATATTAGAAGGGATGTCAGGTTTTCCAATATTTATGGATGGAGTTTGAGCCAATTTGTTTAAATCTCAGAGACAAGGTGAGTCTAGAAAGTGTAAGACTTGGGGGCATGCAAGAGGTGGATATATGACATGATACCATAACCCTCTGTCACTTAGAATGGTGCTTTCCAAAGAGGGTCTATGAGCACTAGCATTGTAAGTTTCTCCTCACCAATAAGGGTTTCATGATCAAATAAGTTCAGGGAGTCTCTGACACTATACCACTCAACCACCCTTGAAGGTCTGCAGTGCACATTAGTGTGTTAAAGTTCTGGGAAGTCTAGTATTGAAGGTTATTCTGCCAGGTAATGTTGCAGCTTTGTACCCTTTCTTGTAGCCTAAAATAATCAAAGGATTTTATTTTATAATTACTTGCCAGATTTTTCTATCTTGATTTCTAAAACACACTGTCACATCCACTGTCCAAAGTCAAACCTACTATCTTCCTTGTTTTCACCATCTTAGTTAATAAGTCACTGGTTATCTAAATCTTCCAAAGTAGAAGTCTCAGTTATCTTTAATTTTTAACCTCTCTGTCACACGTGCTACACATATACAATCCACTTAATTCATTGTCAGATCTTGCTTGTGCTTGTGCAAAACACTTATATATCTTTTTATTTACCAGGCTTTTAATAATTTTAATGGATGCTGAATATTTCAGATACGCTGAATCCTCACAACAGGCAATTGTATTTCTCTATCCTGGCAACAAACAATTGGAATTAAAACAATACTATTTAGAGTAGCATCAAAAATATGAAATAGTAAGGGATAAATCTGACAAAAGAAGTGAAAGATCTGTATACTTGAAACTATAAAATATTATTTACAGAAATTAAAGAAAACATCAACAAATGGAGAGATATACTTTGTTAATGAGTCAGAAAATTCAATGAAGTTGTCAATTTTCCCCAGTTTGATCAATGGACTCAACATAATCCCTGTTAAAATGCCAGCAGGATTTTTTTGTGTGTGGAAATTGACAAGCTGATTCTGAAATTCACATGGAAATGCCAGTAACCTAAAATAGCAAAAATAATTTTGAAAAAGAAGGACAAAGTTGGAAGCCTACATCTATCCAAGGATGTAAAGGACATACAAAATACTGCTAAAAATAATCAAAGAAGACCTAAATAAATGGAGGGATAAGTTGTGTTCATGGATTGGAAGGCTAAATATTGTTAAGATATCAGTTCTACCCAAAGCAATTTATAGATTCAATGCAATCCCAATCAAAATTCCAACAACCCTCTTTGTGAAATGGAAAAGCCAATTATCAAACTTATATGGAGAAGTAAGAGACCCTGAATAGCTAAAAATATGTTGAAAAAGAAGGGTGAAGTGGGAAGACCCATACTTCCCAATTTTGAAATGTAATAGAAAGCCACAGTAATCAAAACAGGATGGTACTGGCACAGGGACAGACATATAGACCAATGGAATCTAACTGAGAGCTCAGAATCAACCCTCACATTAATTGCCAACTGATTTTTTTTTTTTTTGCATGGGCAGGCACTGGCTAACTGATTTTTGATAAGGTAGCAAGGACCACACAATTGGGAAAGAATAGTCTGTTTAACAAATTGTGCTGGGAAAACTGTATGTCCAGTTTTAAAAAAAGAAGGTGGATCCATACTTCACACCATATTAAAAAATCAACTCAAAATGGATCAAAGACCTAAACATAAGAGCTAGAACTATTAAACTCCTAGCAGAAAACATAGGGAACTATCTCTAGGACCTTGTGTTAGGCAATGATTTCTCAGACTTTACACCCAAAGCACAGACAAAAAAATAAAAAAAAAATAGATGAATGGAATATCATCAAAATTAAAATATTTGTGCTTCAAAGGACTCTATCATGAAAGTAAAATGACAACCTACACAATTTCACAATTCAGTGAAATAAGCCAGACACGAAAGGACAAATATTGTATAATCTCACTGATTTGAAACAATTAGATGAGCAAACTCTTAAGTGTCAGAATCTAGAATATAGATTATTAAGGGGGTGGGTGGGAGTAGGGAAGGGGAAGTTAAGGCTTAAAATGCACAGGGTTTGGAATGATGGAAATATTTTGTTAATGCATTGTGGTGATGGTAGAACAATATTGTGAATGCAAATAACAGCACTGAAATATATATTTGAATGCGATTAAGAGGGAAATGTTAGAGTGTATATATGGTAACAGAATAAAAATTTTATTAAAAACCCATGGAAGTACACTACACAAACAACCCTAAGTTAAACCACCAATTTAGTTCCTAGTACTATTATAAAAATGTGCTATTACCAATAGATAGAACATCTCGACAGTATATCAATAAGGAAACAGTAACTTGACTAATATGATAAATGAACTAGACCTAATAGGCATGTGGAGAATATTGTACCTCAAAATAGCAGGATATGTGGGGACAACCAAGTCAATAGGCCAAGCCCTCAATCTTGGGGTTTGTTCCTATGCAACTTATCCCCACAAAGGATAGGCTAAGCCTACTTAAAACTAGGCCTAAGAGTCATCCCCAGAGATCCTCTTTTGTTGCTAAGATGTGGCCTCTCTCTCTCAGCCAACACGTCAAGCAAACTCACCGCCCTCCTCCTCTCTAAGTGGGATATGACTCCCAGGGGTGTAAACCTCCATGGCAACATGGGACAGAAATCCTAGAATGAGCTGGGACTCAGCATCAAGAGATTGAGAAAACCTTCTAGACCAAAAAGGGGAAGAGAGAAATGAGACAAAATAAAGTGTCAGTGGCTGAGAGATTGCAAACACAGTTGAGAGGTTATCCTGGAGGTTATTCTTATGCATTATATAGATATCCCCTTTTTAGTTTATTGTGTATTAGAGTGGCTAGAGAGAAGTGGCAGAATCTGTAGAGTTGTGTTCCAGTAGCCATGTTTCATGAAGATGATTGTATAATGATATAGCTTTCGCAGTATGACTGTGTGATTGTGAAAACCTTGTGTCTAATACTCCTTTTATCTATGGTATGGACAGATGAGTAAAAAATATGGATAAAAAAATAAGCAAATAATAAGGGGAACAAAGGTTAAAATAAATTGATAGATTGAAATACCAGTGGTTAATGGAAGGGAGAGGTAAGGGGTATGGCATGTATGAGTTTTTTCTTTTATTTTCTTTGGCTGGAGAGAAGCAAATGTTCAAAAAAAAAAAAAGATCATGTTGATGAATACACAACTATGTGATGCTATTGTGAGCCATTGATTGTAACCATGCCAAGAATGATCGTATGTCAAGAAAAAAAAAAAGGATGTTGAAATTCCATCCTGACCAAAAGGGGGAAAAGAAGTGTAACTAATAAAGTATTAGTGGCAAAGAGAGTTCAAATACAGTCGAAAGGCTCCTTTGGAGGTTGCTCTTACACAAGATTCAGTTAGACATTACTACCTATCATAAGCTGCCAAATCCCAACCAGGACAATTCCAGCCAATCCTAAAGAACACTAGGGCAATATATAAGATTCCACAAGGGTTCCATGCACTAGAGTAACTTTCCAGAAACCTACAACCTCCAGATGGGTACCTCGTCCAGATAAGTCCTGAAACCTAGTGGGCCGAGCCTCTCCAGAACATCAAATAGTTCCATTTCCCTACCCTATTTTAGTGACAGACCCTTCTAACATGAAAAAGTTAGAATGGCCATTACCCAAACCACCTCTCAAGAGAGGGATAGAAAGATCAAAGGTGATAGTGGAGTTATACAGAGAAGGCAGGATTTAACAAATGAATATGATTGCTGAATTATTAAATTGATATATTTTTTTATCTCCAGTATCTTAGAGCAGCTAGAAGTAAAAACCTAAAATTGTGGAATATAATCCATGACAAACTCTGGAATATGTTCTGCAACTAATTGTGGTACCATGCTTTGAAATTTATTGCTTTTTAAAATACATGTTTTTTTTTTTACAAAAAAGAAAAAAAGTTGATTGTGATGATAAAAAAATATTTATGTCGTCTAGCCTCCTATATTCTACAGCAGCTAGAAGGAAAAATCTGAAAGGATCGTATGATAGCCCATGACAAACTCTGGGATCTGTCCTGTAGCTACTTGTTGAAGAGTGCTTTGAAAACTATTGCTTTTTTATTTCTTTTCTTTGTGTATATGTTTTATTATACAATAGAAAAGTTAAAAAAAATAACAAGATATACATTTCTTCTCAAGTGCACATGCATCATTCTCCAGGATAGACCACATGTTGGGTCACAAAACAAGTCTCAATAAATTTAAGAAGATTGAAATTATACAAAGTATCTTCCCTGACAATGGGATAAAGCTGGAAGTCAACAACAGGCAGAAAACTGGGAAGTCCACAAATATATGGAAGTTAAACAACACACTCTTAAATAATCAATTTATTATCAAAGAAGAAATTACAATGAGAATCAGTAGATTTTGAGGTGAATGAAAAGAGAACAAAGCATATCAAAACTCATGAGATGCAGTGAAGGCATCTTCAGTAAAGATCTCCAGTAAAGGTAACTAAAAGAGTAAATGCAAAACCCAATAGTGCTGTATCCTGAGATGCAGTGCTAAAAGGGAAATTTGTAGCTCTAAATGCTTACCTTAAGAAAGAAAGATTAGGTAAAATCAAAGACCTAATTGCATATCTGGAGGAACTAGAAAAAGAACAGCAATCTAATCCCATCAGAAGAAGGATAGAAATAACAAAATTGTACCAGAAATAAATGAGATAAAGAATAAACAAAACAATATAGAGCATTAACAAAACCAAAAGCTGGTTCATTGAAAAGATCAATTAAATTGACCAACCCTTAGCTAGACTGACAAAGAAAAAAGGAAAGAAGATGGAAATGAATAAAATAAGAAATGAGGTGGGGGTTGCATTTTACTACTGATCCAACAGAAATAAAAAGGATCACAAAAGAATACTATGAACAGCTGTATGCCAACAAATTAGACAACTTAGATGAAATGGACAAATTCCTAGAAACACACAAACAGCATACACTGACTCTAGAAGAAACAGAAGCTCTCAGCAGACCAGTTACAAGTAAAGAGGTTGAATCAATCATCAGAAGCCTTCTAACAAAGGAAAGCCCAGGTCCAGGTACCATCACAGGTGAATTCTACCAAGGATTCCAAGAAGAATTAATACTAATTATGCTCAAACTCTTCCAAACGATTGAACAGGAGGGAAAACTACCCCATTCCATGAGGTCAACATCACCCTAATAACAACGCCAGATAAAGATACTATAAGAAAAGAAAATTAGAGACTAATTTCTCTTACAACTCTAGATGCAAAAACCGTAACAAAACACTCGCAAATCAAATCAAATAGCATATTAAAAATGGATCAAAAACCATTTAGGAACCAGAAATATATTCCCAAAGAAAAATTTAGGGCAGGATCCTCAAGATCTTGTGTTAGGCAATGGTTTATTAAACTTTACACCCAAAGCACAAGCAACAAAAGTAAAAATAGATAAGTGGAACGTCATCAAAATTGAAAATTTTTGTAGATCAATTGACTTTATTACAATATTGAAAACATAACCTATTCAACGGGAGAAAATATTTGGAAACCACATATCCAATATGACTTAATATCCAGAATATATAAGGAAATCCTACAACAATAAAAAGGCAAACCAATTTAAAAATGGTCAAGAGACTTGAATAGTCATTTCTCCAAAAAGGATATACAAATGAGTAAAAAAGCACATGGAAAGATGCTCAACATCATTAGCCATTAGGGAAGTGCAAATAAGAACCAAAATGAGATACCATCTCACACTCACTAGAATGGCTACTATTAGAAAAAAAAACAGAAAATTACAAATGTTGGAGAGGGTGTTGAGAGAAAGGAACCCTCATTCATTGCCAGTGGGAACATAAATGGTGCAGCTGCTGTTGGAATACAGTCTGGCAATTACTCTCTAAACCAAATGTAGAATTACCAAATAACTCATCAATCCATCTACTAGGCATATACCCCAAAGAATTAAAAGTAGGTACTCCAACAGATATTTGCACACTGATGTTCATAGTGATGTCATTCATTGCTGCCAAAAGATGGAAGCAACCCAAGTGCCCATCAACCAATTAATGAATAAACAAAATATGCAATTTATATATAATGCAATATTATTTAGAATTAAAAAGGAATGAAGTTCTGGTTCACACAATAGCATGGGTGAAACTTGAAGACATTATGTTGAGTGAAATAAGACAGACACAAAAGGACAGATATTTCATGATCTCACTGACATGCAGTAATTAGGATAAACAGACTCATAGAGTCAGAATCTAGAAAATAGGTTACCAGGGGCTGGGTTGGTAGAAGGGAGTGGGGAGTTAATGTTTAATTTGTACAGAATTTCAATTTTGGTTGACTTTAAGTTTTAGAAATGGGTGGTGGTGATGGTAGCACGATATTATGAGTGTAATTAACAGCACTGAATTATTTATGTGAATGTGGTTAAAAGGGGAAATTTTAGGTTGTATATATCTTACTAGAATAAAAATTAAAGATAAAACATTGGACTGTACAATACAGTGAAGCATACTGTAAATGATGGACTACAGTTAATAGTATGATTATAAAATATTCTTTAATGAATTATTACAAATGTACCATGCTAATGCAAAATGTTAATAATAGGGTGGTATGTTGGAAAAAATACCCCCTAATGTAAACTATGGACTAAAGTTAATAGTACAATTATGACATTCTTTCATCAATTGTAACAAAGGTACATACTAATGTAAAATGTCAGTAATAGGGGATACATATGAGAATGCTGTATTTATTACATAATTTTTCTGTAAACCTACAACTTATCTAATTTTAAAAATTAAATAAAAAAGAAAACAGCAACAACAAAAGAACGAATGTCTAGCAGTCAAAATAAACTTGGCTACCAGCACCGGAATAGTATATTATACAGTTAAGAAACAAGTTTAGTTTGAATCTCCAACTCTAAGCATATTGATCTAGCTAACGCGCAGTATTTTGAAAGCACTTGCTAATTAATGGAAGATGAAAATAGATGGACTAAAAAGTGTTTTTGCTTAGCAGTCTCTATTTCTGTGAATGATGATTTATTTTTCCAAGCTCAAGAAAATCTCCACTGGGATAAAGAGCATACCAATCAGCCACAGGGACTAGGCTAATTAATGTCCTATTGCTTCTGATGGAGCAATATTTTTTTCTTAAAAAAAGGAAGCACAAACAAAACACAGAACTAAACCTTCAATTAAACGGATATCCTTAGCAGATGGGAGCCATTTCACATGGAACTCTTCAGCTAGCTCAACAAAGCAAACGATATTTGAAAGGAACCTGCCTCTTCTGTTCTCATAATTCAGGCCACGTGAAATGTTGAGTGCCTTTTAAAGAGACAGAGCAATTCATCGGCTGCTGTTTGGCATAAAGTGGGCAAAATTTTTTTAATTTAATAGAACAAAGGTAGAAAAAAGGCCGGTTACATAGTAACATATGTGAGTTCTTATAGGGATATCCTGGCTACAGACCCTTTAAGATGCTTTTCTGCGTTTCCTGCTTCCCCTGCCAGAGAGAGCCTGATGATAATTTCTAAAGACTGGTGAATTCTTGGATTTGTATTACATGGACACACCAAGGAGAAATTAGACAATTTGAAAAATACAGGCACTTGTAGAAAATAACCCAATAGAGTTAGCATTTCTACTTTCACGTATTCTTTGAATTTCTTACTGTAATGAAGAAATGATTATGAAATCTGAAGTCTTTCCAGGAAACACTTAGCATTAAGGTCAATTAAAACCTCTTATCCAAAGTCTTTAGAAAGAAGTAGATTGGATTTTGTACCTATGACAAGTTAATAATGTGCAGGAGAGAGCTAGGTTTAGGGGATAATATGACTCATAAAAAATCAAGCAAATGTCTAAATGTCCAAAACCTAAACACAAAAATAAGAATGTTCTGCACACCAAATACAGCATTCTATGTTGACCAGTCTGTAAGGTGTTAGACCTATGTTAGAATCTCTGCTGTTACTCTTGTGGCTTTGGGCAGATTGCTAGTTTCTCTAAGCCTCTGCTCCTATGTAAAAGATGGACCATTATACCTATCTTACCAATTGAAATTCAGTGAGGAGTAAGAGAAGTGATCTAAGGGAAAGTGCCTCGCCCAGATTTTCCATAAGTGATCACTTAGTTCCCACCCTTTTTCCTCAAAGAATAACCAGGCTGACTGTTGAGGGTTTCTGCCATATATAAACCAATTCCAGTTCTCCTTCTTTGCCCCATCTGCTTCTGTACCCTCTTTTGGAGTGTGAGCAAGAGGTTTCTCCTTTTCATGTCGATATTTGGGTGACTGACCTGTCTGGGTTTCTTCCTACTGCCCTAAGCCCTTGGCCAGGCTTCCACAAGGCTTAAAGCCTCAGTATTATAGCTAGGCTCTTGGATTGAATCATCATGGCTGAGATATTAAGAATAAGAGTGACACTAGAGTGAGTTGGCAAGATATACCAGGAGCTCAGAGCTGGAATTTCCAAGTTCTTCTGAACTGCTCTGGAGAGGGCACCAGTTTCGTTAAGACAGGCTTCCTTTCCATGACAGTCAGGCTTCTCCTTTAACCCTTCATGTGTCCTACATTCTAGCAGGGGAAGGAATGTCCTGGGGCTGACTCTAAAGAGGAGGTGCTCCTGTTCTGGCTTTAGGTTTTTACTATGTGTTTATACTTTTTTTTTCCAGGGGGCATTTAAATTGGCTTACAATAATAATAATTATATGTTACATGCTTGCTGCTTGCCACATGCTTTATAGCCATTAACTCACTTAATTTTCGGAACAACCCCACAAGGCACATTCTTGATTAGTCCCATTTTACAAATGAGAAAGTTGAGGCTTATACAGAAACTAATACTTGTGCAAAGCAATACAATTAGTGACAGAGTCAGTATTAGAGCCACTAAACACTTTATTTTTCAATCATATTTTCCTGCTTTTTTTTTTTTTTACCCTCTGAGGAAAGACATCCTGGCCTGGGGCAATAATTAATTTAAATTAATTCACCTTGTAAATCCTAAAATGTGATCTCTCTCTAAATGCCTCATCCCTAGGATGTCATTACAGAGATGTTGCCAGCTGGGAAAATATGTAAAGGACATCATAGCATCAATGAGTACAGTGTGTCCTCATAAAACTGGTGCTTTAAAAACAACCCCATTTTATTCAGAGAATTAAATGACCAAAAAATGAGGATAATTTTTGCAACTAACCAATGGAGCTGCATTAATTATCTATGAATCTTATTCTGAAGTGATTCTCAGTTCTAAAATTCTAAAGTGAGACGAGTACAGTTTACAATGTTCTCTGAGGCAGATGATCCAGTCTCCTCAAGTTAGGAGATCTCATTGGGAACAGTTGTGATACTTAATTATTTTATGGTTTTGCTCTTTTAAAAGCTCTTTTAAGCCCACAGAGCAGAACAAGCTGGCCCATCTCAGAGCACCAGGGCTAGGTTAAAAGTGCATCTTTTTTTTTTTTTTTTTTTAGCAAAACAAAAACTATAAAAATTATTTTCTCTAAAATTGAGCAAGAGAAGTCAAAGAGGTATAGTCTGAGAAACAAGGAAAGAAGGATGGACAATTTTGGATTTTGAAAGAATTAAATTTTCATTCAGAATTTGAACTCAATGTGAATTGAATCTGTTTTAACTTTCATTCATATTTAAAGGCCTAGGCCAGGTCTAGAAGAGTAGCTATAACATTCAATGAAGGACTTTCCTTTGCTATCCATATTTATGTTTAAGATAGGTGCAATAGGATTCTTTTAACAATAGGTATAGACTTCAAAGTATGAAGGGATATGCAGTGTGTTCAATGATGTTAGCATCACTCAGAAATAAGCTTAGATCTCATTGCAACAAATATAGTTCTTACATAACAAAAGGATTCGAAGCTTAAGCTGGTGGCTTTTCAACATTTTACTGTCTTAGAATTTATTTTTTGTTCTAGGTGTTCAAAGCACCGTATCTATTCTGAAAGACAGAATGAATTTTTTATGATGATAATTAAATCTTTAACAAATGAGAATATTGAGGCCTGATGTTAAGATGTGAATTCCTATACTGATTTATAGATAAGTTAAATCTGTGACTATCAAGTGACTTGGCCCTGGAGCTGCTGCGGAGCAAGGAGCACAGGCTTTGGAGTCAAGATCTACTACTTATAACTTTTGTGGCCTCGGGAAAACAATTTAATGATTCTCAAACTTTAATGTGCATACACATTATCTGAGGTTTTTGTTAAAATGCAGTTTCTGGCTCAGTAGGCCTGGAATAAAACCTGAGATTCTGCATTTCTAACAAGCTTCCAGGCGACGCCGATGCTGGTGGTCTGGGAACCACACTTTGAGTGGCAGGGACTTAAATTATCAGAGCCTTCGTTTCTCCATGGTAAGTGCCACCTGGAAGGATTTTCAGGGGCATTCAATGAGTCAGAGAGGTGAGGCATCTGACAAATAGGAGGATTACCACAAATGTAAAAGTCCTAATTGTTCTCTTCTCCTATTTTGTTTATACACAGCTCACCAGCTTGTTCACCTCTTTGTGCACTTCCTCAGCCCCAGTCTTCCTTCCCTAAGTAAGTTTTACATGATTTCAGTGTAGCATGGAATATTTGTGCCAAGTGAATGTTCAAAATTGAATTTATGAGGAATTTGTCTAAAATGGCTCTTAAATTTTTACTTACCTATTATAAAAATGATTTTTATTTGGGAATCAAAGCATAAAACCTAACTATATTCTTATAAGAGACATTTTTAAAATAAAGTGTTTCAAATGATTAGAAATTAGAGAATGAGAAAAAGTATACAAGGCAATGCAAACATAAACAAAATGGGAGTTTTAAAATTAATATCAGACAATTTAAAATTCAAGTCACAAACTCTCCCAGAAAATAGAACAAGAGGCAACACTTCCCATCTTATTCTCTGAAACTAGTATTACCCTGGTATCAAAATCAGAGGAAGATCTGATAAGAAAACTACAGAGCAATATTGCTTTTGAAAGTAGATGCAAAAATCATCCTCAGCCAAATAGAAACAAACCAAATGTGTCAACTTATAAAAAATAGAATACAATATAACAAAGTAGATTTATCTCAAGAATGCAAGGCTAATTTAACATCTGAAAATCAAGTAATGTACTATACCACATTAATACAATAAAGGACAAAAATCACACATTTCGATAGATGCAGAAGAAGCTTTAAATAAAATCCAATACCTTTAATGATAAAAGTTAACAACCTAGACGTAGGAGGGAACTTCCTAAATGATAGAGGGCATCTATGCAAAATCTACAACTGACATCACATTACATGGTGAAAGACAGAATGTTTTCCCCCTAAGATAAGGAACAAGCAAGGATGCCAAGTCTCTCTGATTCTATTCATGGTACTGGAGATTCTAGCCAGGGACAATTAGGCAAAAAAGAAAGAAAGAAAGAAAGAAAAGATATCTAAAAAGAAGAAGTAAAACTATCTCTATTTGCAGTTGTCATATCTTATATATATAGGAAAAACCAAGGAATCCATTAAAAATCTATTAGAAATAATAAATGAGTTTAGCAAAGTTGCAGAATATATGATCAACATGCAATCATTTTGTGTCAATAAACAATAGAAAACGAAATTACAGAAATTATTCCTTTTACTACAGCATCAAAAAGAATAAAATATTTAGGAATATTTTTAACAAAAAGAAGTGCAAGTCTGAAAAATACAAAAGATTTTTCAGAGAAACGAAAGTAGATCTAAATAAATGGAAAGATATTGATGTTCATAGGTTGAAAGATTTAATGTTAAAAGAGCAATACTCCCTAAATTGATCTACAGATATAATACAATCTCTATCAAAATGCCAACTGGGTTATTTGCAGAAATTGACAGGCAATCCTAAAATTCACGTGGTAGTTCAAGGGACCTAGAAAAGCCATAAACAATATGGAAAAGAACAACATAATTGGAAGATTCACACATCTGATTTCAAATCTTAGTACGAAGCAGCAGTAATCAAGACAGTATGGTACAGCCATAAAGATTGACTATAGATCAATGGAATAGAATTGAGAGTCCAGAAATAAACCATAACTGTTCTATTCTACTGATCTTTGACAAAGTGGCCAAGACAATTCAAGGAGGGAAAAAATAATCATTATAACAAACGGTTCTAGGTCAACTTGATACTTGCCTGCAAAAGTGTGAATTTGGATCCCTGTATCACATATTCCATGAAGATGAACTCAAAGTAAATCAAAGACCTAAATATAAGAGCTAAAACTATAAAACTTTTAGAAGTAAATACAGGCATAAATCTTTATAACCCTGGGCTAGGGAGTGATTTTCTAGATATCATTTTCCCAACGTACAAGTGATAAAAGAGAAGATTGATAAATTGGACTCCCTTTAACTAAAAACTTTGATGCTTCAAAGGGCACCATAAGATGTGAAAATACAACTCACAGGATGGGGAAAAATATTTGAAAATCTTGTGTCTGATCAGGACTGGTCTTCAGATTACATAAAAACTCTTACAAACTGTGATGCTTAAGTTCAAGTGACAATTTGGCTTGGTTATGTTGTCCAGTTGTTTGGTCAAGCAAGCACTGGCTAGATTGTTACTGAGGATATTTCATGGATTTAAATCATCAGTAAGTTGATTTCATCTATAGCTGATAACATCTATAAAGTAACAACAACTAAGGAGATTGAATTAAAAAATAAGAGAAGTCTCATCCAATCAGTTGAAGGCCTTAAAAGGAGAACTAATGATTTCAGCAGTCAGGGGAAGAATTTCCATCTCTACTTCAGCCAGTCAGCTTCTCCTGGGGAATTTGAAAAACTTCATAGTAGCTTTCAGCTTGGGGCCGGCCATATGAAATTCAGACTTGTCCATCCTCACAGTCACATGAGCTAGTTCCTATAATAAATCTCATGATATTTTCATTACATATATCCTGTCAGTTCTTTTTCCCTGGAGAACCCTAATTAATACCCAACCTATAATAAGAACTGTTATAACTGAATTAATAGCCAAAGGATTTGAATAGTAATTTCTCCAAAGGAGACATACAAATGATCATTAAACACATGAAAATATGATCCACATCATTAGTCATTAGGAAAATGTAAATAAAAACCACTATGAGATACCACTCTCACTGTTAGAATGGCTGGAAATAAAAAGATGGACAATAATAAGTGTTGACAAGAATGTGAAGAAATTGGAACCCTCATACATTGGTGGTGGGAGTGTAAAATGCTGCTTTCACTTTGGAAAACAGTCTGGCACTTCCTCAAAAGTTAAACAGAGCTACCAAATGACTTAGCAAACACAGCACTAGGTATCTTTTTGCTCAATAAAAGGGAAACATATACCCCCACAAAAACTTATACGTGACTGTTCATAGCAGCATTATTCATAATAACCAAAAAGTGGAAACAACCCAAATGTCCATCGACAGGTACATGAATAAGCAAAATATAATATGTAATTTCATGCACACACACACACACACACACATAATGGAATATTAATTGGCAATAAAAAGGAAGGAATTACTACATACATGCTACAACATGGGCAAATATCAAGCCATTATGCTAAGTGAAAGAAACCAGTCACAAAAGACCACATATTGAATGACATTATTAATATGAAAGATCCAGAATGAGAAAATCTGTAGAGATGGAAAATAGATTAGTGGTTACCTAAGGCTGACAGGTGGTGTGAGGAGTGAGATATGGGATTTGACTACCAATGGGTGGAAGGTTCTTTTTGGGGTGATGATAATGTTCTAAAATTAGATTATGATGATTGTTGCAACTTTATAATCATGCTAAAAACAAATGATTGTATACTTTAAACAAGTGAACTTTATGGTAGCTCAATAAAGCTCTTCAAAAATAATTAAAATTTTAAGAAGGTAGAATTCAACTCCCAAAGCATTGTATGAGGAAAAGAAGAGCACTTTATAATCCCAAGTGTTGCAATTCTAATGAGAATGTAGTAGCTATTAGTTATGGCTATTTGTGTGCCAAATGATATTTATGACATTTAGTTGAATAATAGAAATATACCAGTAGTAACGGATTTCAATAATAGATCAAATGGAAAAAACTAATGCTATAGAAGATGTAGCATATACTTGTATGTCTAAATATATTATAAATAATATATATATATAATTCTAAACCATAATAATAAAAAATGCACTTTTTTTTCAAGTGCCCACAAAATACTATAAAACTGATGAGATTTTGGACCAAAGAAATTCTTAACAAAATTCAAGGAGTATAAATATTACAGATGACTTTCAGTGGACACAGTATAATAGAACCACACATTGATAACAAAATCAGGAAAGAAAATTGTTTTTCATCTTCAATTTTTAGAATGTCTTATCTTTTAAACAGTTATTGGATCAAAGAGGAAACACAAACTGAGAATATAAAATTTGTGGAAAATACTGGTAATAGAAACTCACATCAGAACTTATGGTATCAGCTAAGCAAAGCTTGGAAGAAAATTCTGAGCCGTAAGTTTTTTATCATTAGGTAGAAAGAATGAAAAGAAATTAATCAGTTATTTGATGTAAAATAACAAAATATCCAGCTGACTCAAAAGAATGGAATAAATTGGTGGAAAACAAAAGGAAGAAAATATAAATGAGAGCAAAAATTAATTAGTTACGTAACAGAAGAACAGTAGCACTAATAAATCCAAATGCCAATTCTTTGAGGAAAACAACAATTAAATAGTAGTAGCTAACCTCATGAACAAAGAAAGGAAGAAAGCAAAAATACACAAAACCAAAATAAGAAATAAGAAAAAAAAATCCCAGAATCCAAGGAAATTAAAAGAATCAGCAGATTACTTTCTCAACCATATGAAAATAAAGTTGAGAGCCTGGATAAAATGTTCAATTTTATAAGAAAGAATATTTTACAAAAACAGATTCTAGAAAAAGTAAAAAATATAAGCTCATTTCCAATGAAGAAATAGAAAAAGTTTTGAAAAACTACCTTTCCAAAATGCATCTCATTCAAATGATTTCACAAATAGGAACAAATATTACCAATGCTATTTAAAGTGTTCCAGAGCAAACAAAGAGTAAGAAAAACTTATATATTTTTTTATGACGAGAACATAATAGTTAATACAACTGGAAAAAATTAACATACACTAAAGAAGTGAAACACTAATTTCACTGATGACTATCAATGGAAATTGTTAAATATAATATTATTAAGCAGAACTCAGGAGCACCTTGTGCTGGTTTGAAATGATGTATGTACCCTAAAAAGCCATGTTTTAATCCTAATCCCATTTTGTAAAGGCAGCCATTTCTTCTAATCCCTTTTCAGTATTGTATGTTGGAAACTGTAATTAGATCATCTCCCTGGAGATGTGATTTGGTCAAGAGTGGTGGTTAAACTGGATTAGGTGGAGGTGGGTCTTGATTAGTTTCTGGAGTCCTATAAAAGATTAGTTTTTGGAGTCCCAAAAGAAACATTTTGGAGAATGAGAGCACTTCAGAGAAAGCAGAGCAGAATAACGTAGCCATGAGAAGCAGAGTCCACCAGCCAGCGACCTTTGGAGATGAAGAAGGAAAATGCCTCCTGGGGAGCTTCATGAAACAGGAAGCCAGGAGAAGAAGCTAGCAGATGACACCGTGTTCACCATGTACCCTTCCAGCTGAGAGAGAAACCCTGACTGTGTTCACTATGTGCCTTCTCACTTGAGAGAGAAACCCTGAACTTCATCAGCCTTCTTGAACCAAGGTATCTTTCCCTGGATGCCTTTGATTGGACATTTCTATAGACTTGTTTTAACTGGGACATTTTCTCGACCTTAGAACTATAAACTAGCAACTCATTAAATCCCCCTTTTAAAAGCCATTCCATTTCTGATATATTGCATTCCAGCAGCTGGCAAACTAGAACACACCTTAAAGGAAAAATATTCATGGCCAAGTGAGTGGTAGATCAGGAATTTAAGAGAAAGTAAATACTAAAAAATCAACAACCACTTTTCATAAAAATCGTTTCCATATAAAATAGGAACAGTGGACACATTATTGATATCATAAATTAAATTGACTCAAGAATCAGCATCATGCTTTTTTCTGCTAAAATCAAGAACACGTACTTATTACCATCATTGTTATTTTACAGTGTACTAGAGGTACTAGCCAATGCAAGTAGAAAAGCAAAGAAATTAAGGCATACAAATTGTAAAAGAGGAGATAAAATATCACATTTAGAGATAATATTACTTAATGCTATGAAATTGCAAGAGAATCAATTGAAAAGCTATACTAAACAATAAGAGAATTCAATAAGATAGTAAGCAATATTAATACAGGGAAATCAGTATCAATATATATTAACCAGTTAGAAGATATAATGGAAGAAAATGCCTAACTTAAAATAGCAATTAAAAATGCAAAATACCTAAGAATACAATGAGACCTATAAGAAGAAAACTTTAAAATTCTTCTGAAAGACTAAAAAGAAAATTTGAACAAATGGAAACATTTTCCATGGCCTTAGAAAACAGTTCCCCCAAAGTTAATTACACATTTTACATGATTCCAATAAAAATATCATTTTTTTAAAAATTCCTGAAATGGAAGCATTATCTCATGGCAAACAGCCAAAAAATTCTGTGGGCTACATCTGTAGAATTGTGCAAGTATTTTCTAGCACCTTATGTATTAACACTTACTATATAATAACTTAATACTATGATGTTAATATAAAATTTAATTTAAAATTTCAGCTAATTTTTAAAATTATAAAACAACATCTACTTATCACAGGAAAAATCAATAATAAAAGCAAGAAAAAGAAGGAAACTCATTCACAATCTCACTTACCCAGAGAAAATGGCTATTAATACTTTGGTGAAAGGACCCAGGGCCTGGGCCCTACCCCTTCTCCATTTTGAGAGCAAGTCACTGCACAGAGCTGCCTACATGATGGGGTCAAAGAATGTAATGAGGTAGTTCATAATAGTGGCCCCAGTATTATTGCTGTATTTCCTTACTAAAATGGCTTTATGAATACGTGTACTCTCAAAAATGTGTAAAAACATGCTTTCTGAAAAAGGCAGTGAAACAAAATGTCGGCTACATCTTCCAGGCATGCCCAGGCTTGCCTGCATTCCAGACAAAAGAAATCACCTATGAGTCAGAGCTCATAGCACCAGCCCTGTCCGTTCCCATAGTCACTCCCATCCTGCTTGCTTTCCTATATAATCAAGAAACAAAGGATATTCTGGGCTCAGACTTTGGACAGAAGTCCTCTGAGTCTGCTGTGGCAATAAAAAGCTTGTTCACGTCTCAGAGGCTCTGATGCTTTCTTGTGTGGTGTTCAGGGTTTTCCCTACTTCAGTAGAACTCGCCTCCCCTGCTCACCAACTCTCATGAGACTCTGCTAATCCAAATCTCATGAGAGTCTGCTGAAATCCCATTGTAACCAAATCTTGAGAGACTCACAACTTTATAAGCTGCCATCTTGTCATGCTCCTTCCCTTTTGCTCTCTTGGTCTTGCAACAGAGTGCAGGCTTTCATTTCCCAACTGGCCACCATTGGGAAGTATCTTCTTCCTATTCATAAGTCCCTAATTAAAACTCATGGCTAATCTTCTGCTTGGCATGTTCTTTGGCCTCATGGTTATACTGAGCTGAAACATTTGGCAAGCCAGCCAGAAGCCCAAAAAGCCACTGACTATAGAGAGCATGAGTCTAGGAAGGGAGGCTTGGTGGGGATAATCCCAGAGTGGCCTACTTCTTTCATGTTGTGGGGGCTCATCTATTTGCTTGACTGCACTGCAATCAGTTGGCCATTGTTGTATGTGGCCAGCTATAGCTGACTATCCTGAGGAGGCCAGAGAAATCTGCAACCCCACAGGGGTAATCCCAGGGTAGGCCATTTAGCTGGTAAGGGGAGGAGCTGCCCACTTCTTGACTGTGCAGCATTCAGTTGGCCATTTTGTGTGCAGTATGGCTAGCTGCAGTGGACTGTCTCAGAAAGAAAGAGAAATCAGCTGATTTTGAGGATGCATTGAATGAGAGGCTATGCCTTGTGGATAAGAGTTTAGAAATATTAGCATGCTGGTATACTAGAGTAAGAAGGCATATCCTGACTTCCCCTCACTGGGATCCAAAAGCCTGGGGCCCGATAGATTCTTTATCTGATGATGAAAAGGAGGAAAATGAAGAAGTTTGGGAGGCAAAGGGTGAAGTGATGCCACCACTGCATGCCACATTTCCAAAGATTGCCTCTTAATTACATGGAATTAAACTCAATTTTTTAGTATTCCCTAACATAGGGTGTAGGGCGAGTCAACCCATTTTCACCTTTACCTGGGAAGGAGAAAAGAGGATTTTCATCGTGTTCCCACGAGGCTATTCACATAGTCTGACCATCTGCCACAGACTTGTAGCAAAGGATCAGGCTAAGTGAAAAATGTTATATTGATTATGTCATGTTAACCAGTAACCCTTTTCCAGAACTAAAAAAAGCCTCAAGCTTGTTGCTCTTCCATCTTTTTTTTTTTTCATTTTTAAACACACATCATACAATCCAACCTAAGTAAAAAAATCAATGGTTCCTGGTATAGTCACATAGCCATACTGTATTACTTTATTGACAGTCTCTTTCAGCATGAAAAAGGTAGAATGGGCATAGCCCAAATACCACTAAAGAGGGGGATAGAAAGATCAAAGGTGATGGTGGAGTTATACAGAGAAGGTAGGGTTTAACAAATGAATATAATTGCTGAATCATTAAATTGATATTTCTTTTAGTCTTCAGTATCTTAGAGCAGCTAGAAGTAAAAAACCTAAAGTTATGGAATTTAACTTGTACCAAAGAAATTTACAGCTTTTTTGTATATATGTTATTTTTCACAGAAAAAGAAAAAAAAAGTTGATTGTGATGATAACAAAAATATTTATTCCTTCTAGCCTCCTATATTCTGGAGCAGCTAGAAGGAAAAATCTGAGATGATGGTATGGTAGCCCATGACAAACTTTGGGATCTGTCCTATAATTACTTGTTGAAAGAGAACTTTGAAAACTATTGCTTTTTTCTTTATTTACTTTGATATATATTATATTATACAATTTAAAAAGTTAAAAAAGCACACATCACACAATCCAACCTAAGTAAGAAATCAGTGGTTCCTGGTATTGTCACATAGCCATGCTGTATCAGTTTGCTGAAGCTGTCAGAATTCAATATACCAGAGATGGAACAGCTTTTAAAAAGGGAACTTATTAAGTTGCAAGTTCATAGTTCCATGGCCATAAAGATGTCCAAACCAAGGCATCCAAGAAAAATACCTTGAATCAAGAAATGCTGATATCTGCCACAAAACTGTTGTCTGCTGGTCCTTGTTACAGGTTCTGTTGCTTCCAGCTTCTCATACCAGTGGCTTCCTTTCTAAGCATCTATGGGCCTTCCCTTAGCTCCTCTGGGACACAATTCTGGGTTCTGGCTTGCTTAGCATCTCATGGAAAGTCATGTGACAATGTCTGCTGGGCTCTGCATCTTTGAACGTCCATGTCTAGGTGTCTGCTCTCTCTGTTGGCACTCCATGCATCTTCAAATATCTGCCCCTCTGTCAGCTCTGAAGCAATTGTTCTCGAAGCATCTCCCCTTTTAAAGGACTTCAGTAAACTAATCAAGGCCCATCTCGAATGGGCAGAGTCACATCTACATCTAATCAAAATGTCACACCCCACCCACAACTGAGTGTATCACATCTCCATGGAAACAACCCAATCAAAGGTTTCCAGCCTGAACAATGGGTCTGGCCCCTCAAGATTGGATCAGGATTAAAACATGGCTTTTCTGGGGTAAATAATAGTTTCAAACCAGTACACATATGTTCACCACCTCAATCTATTTGAGGACATTTATTTTTCTTCCACAGAGAATCCCATACCACTACCCATATCTGCCAGTTATTGACATTTAATTTTTAAAAATAATTTGACTGGCATTTTCCCTTTGTTACATTCAACGGAAGCATATTACATTGTTACTATTAACTAAGGACCCTAGTTTGCATTGATTGTATTTTTTCCTGTCTATCATCCCATTTTTAGCACCTTGAAATGTTGACATTCACGCATTCTCCCTCGTGCAAAAAACATTCTTACATTTGTACATTTAATCCCATTATTGTCCACTCTAGGCATCTCTATGTCAGACCATCTCCATCTTTATCCTCATCTTTCCTTCTGGTGTCATACATGCCCCAGCCTTTCCCTGTCAACCATACTCACATTCAGCTTCATTCACTATACTTATATTATTGTGCTACCATCAGATAATATTGTGCTATCCATGTACAGATCTTTACAATCAGTCCTGTTGCACATTCTATACTTCTTCAGCATCAAATTCCACTCTAAACAATGTGTCAAAACCTTTGATTGGCTTGTTTCCATGGAGATGTGACATTTTGATTGTATCTTCTTTCTATCTCCCAGTAACCTGTTGATTGGCTTGTTTCCATGGAGATGTGACATTTTGATTGTATCTTCTTTCTATCTCCCAGTAACCTGTTGATTGGCTTGTTTCCATGGAGATGTGACATTTTGATTGTATCTTCTTTCTATCTCCCAGTAACCTGTGTTCTCAATTTTAATTCTCAAAGTTCACTCATTAATGTTAATTCATATTCACGAGACTATAAAGTATTTGTACTTTGGTTTTTGGCTAATTTCACTCAGCATAATGTCCTCAAGGTTAATGCATGTTGTTACATGTTTCATGACTTTATTCTGTCTTACAGCTGTATAATAGTCCATCTTATGTATATAAGATGCATATATTGTTAGCCACTCTTCTGCTGATGTTCATTTGGGCTATAACCATCTCTTGGCAATTGTGAATAATATCACTATAAACATTGGTGTGCAAGTGTCCATTTGTGTCCTTGCCTTCAGTTCCTCCAAACATATCTTGATGTATATCTCTTAAAAATAAATTTTGAAAACTCAGTTTTTTTTAAAGACCTGGGAATAATGACCAACACAGTAGCAATTATTACTCTTAGACTCATATTTGGTCTCTGAATTCCATTTTTCATTTAAAGAATTCAGGACACCTTGGAAAATGGCTGAATCCTGTTATGAGGCATTATATTATGAAAGCAGAAAAGCAATCAGAGACAGCTGAAATTTTGCCAAAAAGGGTAATATATACTCAGGAATCACCTTTAAAAGGCTCCCACTGGCCAAATAGGATAGAATTTGAGTGTCAATAAGAATAATAACCACAATCAATGGGAACAGATTAAATATATTAAAATTCATGAATTTATAATGATAAAATAGAAATCTAATGATGTGTCATCTTGGAAGATGTCTTTTCATTCAGAAAAATGGTAAAGCAAGGGGGAAAAATTCAAGCATTTACCTTGTGTTTCCCATGAATTGGTCCATGGGGAGAACAAATAGTTGATAAAGAAATATTTCTCTTTACAGAAGTATCTAGCTAATTAATGAAGAGGAATTATAGAATTAAAACATTACTATTTGCAAACCATAATGAAATAAAGGATCCAGGAGGTGATTTTCAATGACCAACAACAATGTAGAAAAAAATAAAACTAAACAATGTTTGCATCCTGATGCAAGTTCACAATACTACCTAGAAAGTATTAAAAAAAAAAATCAAACCTGTGTTAGAAACTGTAGATCTAATTGCTGATTTACTGGAAATGTGGGAGGTAGAAACATGTTAAAAGACACAGTAGCAATCAAATCAGCAAATGCCAGATTGGGGAAACTGTAACATCATTTCTTAAACAAACAAATTATAAGGAAAAAAAATTAAAGGAAGAAAAGCCTAAAGGTTAGAAGATATTTATGCGACATATTAACCAAATGCAATGCTTTGATCTTGTTTAGATCGTGATTCAAACATGCAAGTTGTAAAAAATATATTTTATGAGGTAATAAAGGAAGTTTGATTCCTGACTTGTACTACTTGAAGATGTTAAGGAATCATTAATTTGTTTTAAGAAAGAGTACATTTCTTTTAGTCATACACACTAAAATTCTAGTAGGTGAAATGATATGATATCTAGGTGTGGCTGCAACATCCTCCAACAGTGGGATAGAGGATGAGCATGGATGTAAAATGAATAGATATAAATTGATGATTATCATAGCTGGATGTAGTAGACAATTTCTAAAAATGTCCCCAGTTCTCTGTTCCTTTCCCTGTGCCCTTTCTCTTGCAGCCATTCCCATCAAACAATGGAATCTATTTTCTCACTCCTTGAATCTGGCCTTGGGATCTGCTTTGGCCATTAAAATGCATTTGAAGTAAGTGGCCAGTTCTGGTCCTAGACCTTAAAAGCTTTTGCTGTCTTAGAACCGGGCCACCTCCATGAGAACAAGCCCAAACCTAGGGAGAAGAGAGACCATGTTGGGGGGGACTGAGACGTGCCAGTGAATAGCCTGCTAACTCCTTTGGCAGAGCTATCTAGTCAATTGCAGATGACTGAGGCAGCCAGTTGAGACCAGAGTAATTGTCTACCTGAACCCTGCCTAAATTCCCAAACTTCAAAATCAAGAGGTAAATAAATGGTTGTTGTTTTAAGCCACTAAGTTTTGGAGTGGCTCCTATGCAGCAATAAGCTTATTGATACCCTGGGTATTGGGTATAGCGTAGTATCCAATACATATTCTCTATTTTTAGATATGTTTGAATTTTTTCATAATAAAATGTTTTTTGTTTTTTGTTTTTAATCGAGGGTGTTGAAAGGAATCTTTGGAAGATACTTGTAGTTGCCTTTTCTCATCTTCCTAAACAAATCAGACCTTTATTGGGGGTGCCAATGCATGCTAAATGCATGGGGTGCTAAAGAAACATACCTCCATCACTAGCTGCAAAGATAGGCATCCTCTAAGATGCAGCTAGTGATGGCCATGTATATCAGTTCTGACAATGAAGAAATAAAAGCAAAAGTTTACTGAGTGCAATTTTGAGGAATTTTATGGTTTTCCTAATAAAACAGGGAAGACTCAACTGCTAATTTGCCCTTCACTTCCCCATTCCCTCTTTCTTGGTCTGTGGATACAATGTTTGAAAATAGAGCTCTTATCATATAAGCATGAGGCAAAAAACTACAACCTAGCACAGTTGAACAGAGAGGAGAAGAAGGCGCTTAGATGCTTGATGGGTTCAAGGTACTACCATGCCAACCCTGGAGTGGCTACCACAGACTTTGATGTAAAAAATAGACAAACAAGATTTTGTGGGGAAAAAATCAAACAAAATCCCCCAAACCCTTACTTGCTATAACTACCACATTCAGGTTTCTGTTATATACCATAGAAAACGATTCTAACTGATAAAGAATTTATCTTCAAGAACATGGAAGATGGTTTCAGAGAATTTTAACAATGTAGCTTTTCTGCACCCACGCATTTTCTCCTACACTATCCCGCCACTGCCTCGTCTGCCTCTTTCTCAAGCTCTTTCCTCCCTTTACTCTTTTTCATTTGTGGGTGGAAGTTTTGGGGTGGGGGGAGTGAGGCTGGCAGCTCCTATGCCTTCCTGAATCAATATTATCTCAAATCCAAATATAAAATAATATTTCCTGATCACTGTGCTGGGGACTGTGCTAATGGCTCCATATGTGGCACTCATTTGATTCTCACTTCAACATCATGCAGCAGAAATAATTATCATCTCCACTGTACAGATAATGAACCAGGACTTAGAAATTGAAGTACTTTACCTGAGGTCCTACCTCTGCTAAGTGATAGAGCTGGAATTTGAACTCAGGATTGAGCTCCAGAGCTTGTCTTTTATGTATTTATTTCACATGGGCAGGCATCAGGAATTGAACCTGGGACTCCAGCATGGCAGGCGAGTCCTGCCACTGAGCCACCGTCACACCGCCCCAGTCTTTTAACCACCTTAACGCTTCTGAGAACGATGCAGGGCACTGACTAAGGTACAAATCTAAAGCATCTTTTTAAATGCAGCAAGGAGAAAGTTGATTGCATTAGTGAAAATGCTTTCAACCCTTAAGTAGTCAAAATAGCTGAAAAAAGTAAAAGAATTTATTACCTCACATAAGACTTCCCAAGCTAGAGAGGCTCCCAGGTCAGTTAATTCAGCATCTCAAAGATGTTATCAAAGACCCAGTTATACTCATCGCCCACTATGCTGTTCTCAGCATGCTGATGTGATCTTTTTTTTTTTTTTTTGTATGCTGTGTGGTGGGGGTCACTTTTCATTCTTTTTCCATGTGATTATCCTGTTATTGCAGCATCGTTTGTTGATTTTTGTGTGTGAGGGAGAAGTACATGGGCTAGGAATCATGCCGTGATCTTTTTTATGTTGGCTCCTTCTGTGATTATAAGAGGCTACTGAAGTCCAGGCCTCAAGGCAGATATAGCGATATCCCATGGAATATGCTAATAAGGCCCTTTAGCATACTTCCCTTCTGTGTCCTAAGCCAATCACTGACAAGGGGGATTAATCCATCTGACTGCTCTTTACATATTTATTGAGTGCCTACCATGTGTCTCTCTGTTCTAGAGGTTAGGGATCTGCAAATGACAAACAGACAGAAATCATGGAACTTACATTCTAGTGGGAGGAGATAGAAGAGAAACAAATGAGGGAAATATACAGAGTCAGGTGGTGATAAATGCTATTGGAATAAAGTATAATGGGAAAGGGGATAAATCCTGCTGGGTGGGGAGCAGTAGGAAAAGGACGAGATAGTTGGCTTTGACCAGTGATAGGTCAGCCCCGGGGCTGAAACAGAGGCTGGAGGTTGCCAACTCTGAAGCACATGACCCCTTGGAAAATGAAAGTGAGACTTTATAAGACAATTCTTTTATAAGAATTGTCTCATGTGACTGTGGGGGTAGGGAAGTCCAAATTCCATAGGGCAGGCTGCAAGCTGAAAAATCCATGAAGGAGAAGCTGGCCAGCTAAAGTAGAGATGGAAATTCTCTCATCTGACTGCCAAAATAATCACTTCTCCTTTTAAAGCCTCCAACTGATTGGATGAGAGTTTTCTCATTGTTGTAGGCAGTCTCCTCAGTAGATTGTAAATATAATCAGCCATAATGCAATCAGTTTATTGATGATTTAAGTCCATGAAATATCCTCACAGTAACAATCAGGCCAGTGCTTGTTTGACCAAACAACTGGATACCATAACCTGGCCAAGTTGACACGAACTTTTAACCATCACAATTCACCCCTTGTCAACTTGGCACCCATGCCTTTCTCCTTAAACCATACTTTCTCTCTAAATAAAAACAATGACACTCATACTTTCATCTAACAATATGCAACTGTCTTGTATACAACTGGAAATGCACTAATTCTCCCGGGACAGGGTGCAAGTCCTTGGGTAATATTCACTCTTACACATGATATCTTGTAACTTAAATGCTATGACATGGAGGTAATACAGCTTATGTCGTATGATAAGGGGATAAGATAGGGATTAAAAACAAATATTGCTTTATGTACATATACAGACATTCTTATGACAAAACAAGGAAGAAATACTCAAGCCATTACAGTCCTCATTTCTGTAATTGGTCATGTGGTCATAGCTCGTCATAGAAGTCATAACTACCTTCTTCTACCATCCATTCCATATTCCCTTTACCCTCAGGAAGCACCTCAGTTGTCTGTGGTTCTTTGCCTTTTGAGATGACCCAAACCTTCATTCCTGAAGTTTCTGGGCCTTTGGTAGTCCTACCTGGATTGGGTTATTGCAGTTTTCCATTGATTTTAATCACATGGCATGGTAGTACTAAAACACGCCCTAGGGGATCTCCTCTATTCCAGGCAAACTTTTCTTTACTTACCTCCTTTGTGTAGTTGCAGTCCCATTTCCCGTTAATAGTCAGGATCAATCGTCTTTGCTGGTATAGTAATTCCCTTCTTTGTCTGTTGATTCAGAGGCATGAGATGCCCAAAGTGACCAGGTGGCTGTATTTTTTTAAAATGTCCATTGCTTACTTTATCTAAACAAAAGTCAATTATATTCTAAGACTACATTTTTTTGGTATGTTCTATGGTGGATCACATCTCATTCTTTTTCCATGTGAGTATTTCATTATTGCAGCATCATTTGTTGAATTTTTGTTTGTTTTGGGGAAGTACATGGGCCAAGAATTGAAACCAGGTCTCCCACATGGCAGGCATGAATTCCAGCACTGCTACCTTGCACCCCTCTAAGATTACATTTTTTTTTTAATTTTTAATTTTTTTTTTTAAATTTGCATATGGGCAGGAGGCACCAGGGATCGAACTCTAGACCTCCAGCACGGCAGGTCGGAGCTCTGCCTGCTGAGCCACAGCAGCCGCCCTCTAAGATTACATTTTAATAGATAAAAATTTTTGTGGAAAAAAGAAATGAAGTTCTGATGCATGTGACAACACAGATGAACCTCAAGGACATCATGTGGAGCAAAACAAACCAGACACAAAAGGACAGACACTGCATGGGCCTGCTGACTTGAAATATACAGAATATACAGATTCATAGAGACAGAAAATAGATTCCCGGTTACCAGGGCTGGGGGATGGAGGGAATGGGGAGTTATTGCTCAATGGTTATTCTGTTTAGGTGATGAAAAGGTTTTGGTAATGGATGGTGGTGATGGGGGCACAACATGTGAATGTAACTAACACCACTGAATTGAACATGTAAAAGTGGTTAAAATGGGAAATTTAAGGTCATTTATAAGTTTCCACAATAAAACATTAAAAAAAAAGCCACGAACTTTTTAATGGTTATTCCAGCTAAGTACTTGCTCTTTTTAAGTACTCCTGATTTTAAAAGTTAGATATTATATATATATATATATATATATATATATATATTTTTTTTTTTTTTTGGCCATCACTAGTTCCTTCTAGTTGCCAGACATGAAATCTGATCCTTTACATATAACATTTTCAAGAAGATGTCCTAAAGGTAAAGGAACTGGAACTTAAATAGACCTAAATGAGAATCTGGGTATATAAGTGTAATTGTCCTCACAGTCAGCTTCCACCTGTTTCCTGTGTGGTCATTAGTGTTGAGATAAAGGGAGTCTCTAAAAGTCACCAAGTGTCCTCAGTATTTTACAGAGGAAAGTCAACAAACCTGCCTGGTGAAAACCACCCTCTACTACTGGATGCTGGCTCCAGTAGAGGCAGTGAGTCCAGAGAAGGCAGGAGTATAAGGCTTCACAGGGACCTGGGCTTCTCCACCTCAAGCAAGTGACTTAACACCCTGATTCTCAGAATTTTTCTCTGTAAAATGGGGGTGATATATGCATAAGCAAGTTTTCTGGGGGGATCTGAGTCCATTTACAGAACATACTTGGCACACAGCAGGTACTCCATGTGTATTTTCATGGTGACACATGAAATTAGCCATTACACTCTGAATGACTGTTACTATTTTTCAGTTGCCATGATTGCTTTCTTCCTCAGCTAAAGTGCTGGATCCTACAGTACAAACTGCAAAGGTGAAATCCATATAGAGGAAAATGATGTCAGGTGTAGGTAGTGGCCAAGTGATTCCCACACAGAAAGAAGTCTCTCTCCTGGAGTTGTATAACTCTTCCAATCCATAAAAAGACCCAAGATAAAATCCTTAGGTGGGATGTGGGGATGGTGGTGGTGGTGGTGGTGGTTCAGCACTCAAATTTTATTACTGGTACAGTATCTTCAGCTACATTAAATCCCAATGCTTAAATAATAACCTGTAGAAATGAAGAGTAAGATGACAAACCTTGGTGATAAAGGATAAACTCATTGTGTCAAAGCTTTCCTTTAATTGTCATCACTCTCATTATCTGTGAGTTTGACTGGCCCCTAGCCAGTCTCAATTCACAGGGACCCTAACTCAGGCACACTGTGGGTCAAGAATGAAGTGGCTAATACTGCCTTTTTAAACATACTACATTAAAATATTTGCTGGAAAGCCTGACCCTATTCATTGAGCTAATGAAATGTAACTTGAAAGATGAAAGTACAATTTGAAACTCCCTCTTCCATACACATTTTATAAGGAAAAATCTGTTTTCTTGTTAGAATAAAAAAATAAAGTTAATTTGAAACCTATTTCATAAAGAGGATCAGCTATTTAATAAATCTCTGAAAGTCAGTTAATTTGGCTTTTATTCATTGACTATGTGAAAGCAGAACAACCTTTCATTTCATGGATCACTTCTCTATCAAAGGAAATCAACCTTCAATTTGAAAAAGTATAACAAACACCTGAGCCTACTCAATTCCTGAGATGTATCTGCTCATAGGGCCATACTTTGTAGGTACAGAAGAGTATATACATACTCTTGGTGTTCTCTAAGCAATGAAGATGAATGGCTAAGGAGCAGGAAGTTACATAAGGCAAGTGTGTGTCCAGAGTTCCAACATGATGAAAAGGAGATGCTGACAAATATATTCTACTGTTGGAGATTCCAGCTGAGTTTTGAGTTCTCATAAAGGAAGTTTTGCCTCTAGGAGTCAACACAGATTCAAGAAAAAGTCATACTAAACTGTCCTAAAACAGTTACCATGCCAGAAAATTGGGGCAATGTCTTTCAGTCGCAAGAAATTGATATTTTCATGATGTTTGACAGTGTCATGATTGTGATACCAGAATCTAGGTGGATTGATAGCATAGGTGAATGTGCTCAAACAAATCACAAAGAACATCGATTAAAGGATTTCTGTGGTCTAGAGGGCATTGGTCCAAGCAAGCCATGCAGGCCTTGGTCCAATTCTATCAGGTTATTTATTAATATCAATATATAGACAGTGGCCTTATGAATGCTGTTTTGCTTTGCTAAAGCTGCTTAAATGCAATATACCAAAAATAGATCAGCTTTTATAAAGAGGACTTATTAAGTTGTAGTTTACAGTTCTAAAGTCATAAAAGTGACCAAACTAAGGCATCCAGAGAAAGATACCTTGACTCTGAAGAAGGCTGCATGGCATCTGGGATTTCTCTGTCAGCTGGGAAGGTATGTGGTTGATATCTGAGGTCTTTGCTCCCAGTTCATTGCTTTGTACTTCTGATTTAGTGGCTTCCTCTCCAAGCATCATGGGACGTCACTTAGCATCTCTGTATTGGCTCTCTCCAGGTTCTGGCTTGCATATCATCTCATGGGAAGGTACATGACCCAACATCTGTTGGGTTCTGCTTTCTTACAGCTCTCAAGCATCTCTGTTGGCACTCCAAGCATCTCCAAATATCTGTATTGCTCTCTGTGTCAGCTCTTTTAAGGACTCTGTAAACTAATAAAGACCTGCCTTGAATGGGCAGAGTCACATCTCTGTGTAATCAAAGGTCACACCCACAATTGGGTGTGTCACATCTCCATGGAAATAACCCACTCAAGAGGTGCCACCCTATAATATTGGATCAAGATTAAAAGAACATGGGTTTTCTTGGGCACATAACGGTTTCAAGCCACCACAAATGTGTATGTGATGCTAAGTAGGAGGGATGCCAACTGGAAATATTTAAAAAAAGCTCAGCAAAATGACATTAAGTAAGTATAAATGTGAATTTATACTAAAATTCAAGAAATCAACAAAGAAGGTTTTAGAGACTTATAATCTTTCCAGGTGACAGTGATTCTACAATTAAAGAAGGCTTTGGGCTCCATGCAATAATGTTAGATATATGAAGAATGAAATAATTTTCTCTGCTTTAGTCAATTTAGTAGTCTGAATTTCAGCCCCAGGTAAGAGCTGAGATTGAAGCCGACACTGGTTTGGACAAGCAGCTGTTTTGGGAAAAGGAGACATCCACAAACTTAAAAAATTGCACTAGGTGCATTTATATAGTCCAAATATTTCAGTTTATCACTGCATCCACTTTTTAAAAGAAAATTTTTTATTAATTAAAAAAAATTACAAGAAACACAAACATTCCCAACACATACACTCAGCAATTCACAATATCATCACATAGTTGCATATTCATCAACATGATCATTTCCCAGAACATTAGCATCAATTCAGAAAAAGAAATAAAAAGACAACAGAAAAATATAACAAACAGAAAAAAAATTTTTACAGGCCATACCCCTTACTGATCCCTTTCATTGATCACTAGCATTTCAAACTAAATCTATTTTAACATTTGCTACCCCTATTATTTATTTTTATTCCATATGTTCCTCTCATCTGTTGACAAGGTAGATAAAAGGAGCATCAGACACAAGGTTTTCACAATCACACAGTCACATTGTGAAAGCTATATCATTATACAATCATCATCAAGAAACATGGTTACTGGAACACAGCTCTAAATTTTCAGGCAGTCCCCTCCAGCCTCTCCATTACATCTTGGAAAACAAGGTGATATCTACTTACTGCATAAGAATAACCTCCAGGATAACCTCTCGACTCTGTTTGGAATCTCTCAGCCATTGACACTTTGTCTCATTTCACTCTTCCCCCTTTTGGTTGAGAAGGTTTTCTCAATCCCTTGATGCTGGGTCTCAGCTCATTCTAGAGTTTTTCTCAATCCCTTGATGCTGAATCTCAGCTCATTCTGGTATTTCTGTCCCACACTGCCAGAAAGAGCCACACCCCTGGTAGTCATGTCCCACGTAGACAGAGGGAGGGTGGTGAGTCTGCTTGCTGTGTTGGCTGGAGAGAGAGGCCACATCCGAGCAACAAAAGAGGTTCTCTTGGGGGTGACTCTTAGGCTTAATTTTAAGTAGGCTTGACCCATCCCCTGTGGGGTTAAGTTTCATATGAACCAACCCCAAGACTGGGGGCTCAGCCTATAGCTTTGGTTGTCCACACTGCTTGTGAGAATATCAAGAATTCAACTTGGGGAAGTTGAGTTTTCCCCCGTTCTCACCTTTGCAAATACTTTTCCACTCACTGATCAAATCACTCTGGGATTCATCAGGGCATCAGCTGGACAAACCAACAAAATATCATGTCCTATACAAAGTTCCATGTACTTAAGGTGTTCAATCAACTATCTACATAGCTTATATTAGGAGATGCACTAGTCAAAGTATAGATTTGTGCCAAATCAACATTTTTTGCTTTAGTCTCACACATTAGTTGAAATTTTAAAATATTAAATACCATCTATTTTCAGCACACTGCAGTAATGACATTCTTTTGTTCTTCCTCATGCAAAAACATTTTTTAAATTTGTACATTTAGTCACTATCATTATACACTCTAGGCATTCCTAGATTACACCATCTCAATCTTTATCGTCTATCTTTCTTTGTGATTTCATTTATGCCCCAGCCCTCCTCCCTCTATCATTCTCACATGCAGCTTCATTCAGTGTTTTAACATAATTGTATTAC
>PVIY010021168.1:0-35892 GCA_004026745.1 Myrmecophaga tridactyla
TTCTCACAGTATGGTCCCTGATTAGCAACATCAGCACTTTCAGGGGGTCTTGTCCAAATGCAGTAGGGCAGGGTGGGGTGGGGCCTGAGAACCTGCATTTCTAACAAGCTCCTTGGGGTGCAGTTATTGCTGCTCCATGGACACCTTAGTGAAGCTCTATGGTGCTTTTAGGGACCATCTGCCCCTCCCCATCCATTTCTTCTTACCGGCTTGTAAGTGCCCCAAAGCCCCCCTTACTGTACAGTTAAAGAAAAGGTTTAACACAGCCGGAGTGACAGGCTCTTTTTGGAGGAGTATCTGTGATTAAATCCTTCCACGGAAGGACTGAATAGCAAAGAATTTTCCCTTATGGTGGAGGAGAGAGGATGAGGAACCTGAGTTTGACCTGAGTGAGCAGAAAAAAGGAGTGGTGGGGAGTCAGATTCTCTTTGAAGAGTTGACCGTTCGGCAGGGGGCCAGCCCGCATGCACAGAGGCGCTGCCTCTCCAAGTGTCTCAAGTTTCACGCAGCTTTTGTTATTTAATACGTCTGACTTATATAAAGGAGCTTTGTTTAGGGAGGTGGGTTAATTGAGGAATCAAGGTATATGATATAGCTTGCCCTCAAGGAATATAATGTAATTTTTAACTGTTTCCAGAACAAGGCTTAAGCAACCCAATGCTGCTCAGAAACCACCCTGATTAGTTTTCAGTTTCTAAGTACGTTTGTATTCTGGCCGGAGAAGTTGAAAATCATGAAGAAGTCTGCTTTCTTCTCCAAAAGCCACAGGTCCATTACATGTCAGAAAATATTCAGCTTCTTGGGGAAATGAGATAACTAATTTTCACATAAAATTCATCTTGGTCTGCACACATCGACCAGCAGGCAGTATGCAGTGACAGGATTGCTGTGCGTGGGATTACTGAGATTTATTTTTTTCTTCAAACATTCCTTTTACTGTGGTTTTAATGATGTTTATACAATAAAAAACATTCATTTTAGAAGGCCAAATAGCCTCTGAACTGTTTCTATTGTGCATTGTATTGGTAGGGATAAAATAAGCTCATTATTCCCATACAGTTAGGAGAGTGGAAAGTGATTAAACCTTTTGATAAGAAGATAAATGATAGGAAATCCATCTGAAAGCCCTCACTGCCAGAGTCAGAGATTCCACACCGAGCTAGCACAAAGGCTTCCTTCTGTGCAGGGGTGCCCGCAGCCTCATCCTTCCAGCTGTTGCCCCATGTTGGCTGTGATGCCCTCAGAGACCCACACCTGGGGCAGTGGTGCTTCCTGAAGGGCAGGACCATGAGACTAGCTCAGGCCGTTTGTTCCACATTCCCAAAGCACTCATTACTCTTGGAACGATTTGTTCAGTGTTGCTATATGCTCCAAGTCGGTAGAGACCATGTCTCATTTTTATAGTTTGGCTCATCTGGGTACTTGGGAATATTTGTTAGTTAGGTGGATGGATGACTGGATGGACGGATGAATGGATGGATGGATGGAATCACATCAGTATTTTAAAGTGGCCTTCATTGGATGTTGGCCCTTGTCCGACCCCTGTTAGACTACTTGGTTCTAATACTGACCCTTTCATTAGACTAGTAACTCTGGGTGAGTCACTAACCCTGCTGTGGCTCAGGATTCTCATTGGGGAAGTCAGAGGAAGCTTAGTTTTCTCAGGGATTAGGTGTGGATATAATGATTTATGGGGAAATGTATTGAAAAATATATCCATTGATACCTAGATTCTTAAACAGCCCAATACACCCTCAATTTGTCTGCTCTAGGCAACATAATTCATATTTATGGCCTTAGTCCTCAAAAGCCTGTGCCTCAAAAAGAAGTGGAACAAATAAGGGATCAGTGGCTGATAGCGTCCAAATAGAGTCAAAAGGCTACTCTGGAGGTCACTCTTACTCAAGCTTCAGTTAGACATTGCTACCTATCATAACTTGCCAAACCCCAACCAAAACCATTCCAGCCAATTCCAAAGAACACCTAGGGCATTTTATAAGATTCTACAAAGATTCCATGCACTAGAGTAACTTTCCAGAAACCTACAACCTGCAGATGAGTCCCTGGTCTAGATAAGTCCTTCTCCAGAACATCAACTAGTTCCATCCCCCTATCTCATATTATTGACAGCCCCTTTCAACATAAAAATGTTAGAATGGGCATAGCTCAAATACCCCTAAAGCGTGGGAGAAAGATCAAAGGTGATGTTGGAGTTATGCAGAGAAGGTGGGGTTTAACAAATGAGTATGATTGCCAAATCATTATACTGATGACTTTTAGTCTCCAGTAGCTTAGAGCAGCTAGAAGAAAAAACTAAAATAGTAGAACTGTAACCCATACCAAACTCTGAAGTCTGTTCTACAACTAATTGTTGCATTGTGCTTTGAAATTGTTGCTTTTTAATATGTATGTTAGTTTTCACAAAAAAGAAAAAAGCATATTTCTTCTAGCTTCCTAAGTGATTTGGAGCAGCTAGAAGAAAAAATATGAAATAGTGGAATGGTAACCTATAACAAACCCTGAAATCTGATCTATATTTACTTATTAAAGTGTTGTTTGAAAATCATTCCTTTTTTTCTTTTCTTTGTATATATTTTATATTTAACAATAAAAAACATTTAAAACAAAAAAGCCTGTGCCTCTGCAACTTGGCGGGTGAACTCACTGCCCTCCCCCAACATGGGACATGACTGCCAGGGGTGTAAATATCCCTAGCAATGTGGGATGGAAGTCCCGGGATAAGCCAGGATCTGGCATCATGGGATTGAGAAAACCTACTTGACCAAAAGGGGAAAGAGAAAAATGAAACAAAATTAAGTTTCAGTGGCTGAGAGATTTCAAACAGTGAAGTGAAGATGTTATCTTGGAGGTTATTCTTATGCATTATATAGATATTCCTTTTTAGTTTATGGTGTATTGGAGTAACTAGAGGGAAGTACCTGAAACTGTTGAACTGTGTTCCAGTAGCCTAGATTCTTGAAGATGATTGTTGTGCTGGTTTGAAAAGATGCATGGGCCCTAGAAAAGCCATGTTTTAATCAAAATCCCATTTCATAAAAGCAAAATAATCCCTATTCAATACTATGTGTTTGAAACTGTAATCGGATCATCTCCCTGGAGATGTGATTTAATCAAGAGTGACTGTTAAGCTGGATTAGGTGACGACATGTCTCCACCCATTTGGGTGGGTCTTGGTTACTTTCTGGAGTCCTATAAAAGAGGAAACACTTTGGAGAATGAGCAATTCAGAGAGAGTAGAGCAGAACGACATAGTCATGAGAAGCAGAGTCCACCAGCCAGTGACCTTTGGAGATGAAGAAGGAAAATGCCCCCCGGGAGCTTCATGATACAGGAAGCCAGGAGAAGAAGCTAGCAGATGATGCCATGTTCACCATATGCCATTCCAGATGAGAGAGGAATCCTGACCGTGTTCACCATATGCCTTTCCAGATGAGAGAAAAACTCCAGCTGGGTTCGCCATGTGCCTTCTCACTTAAGAGAGAAACCATCAACTTCATCGGCCTTCTTGAACCAAGGTATCTTTCCCTGGATGCCTTTGATTGGACATTTCTATAGACTTGTTGTAATTGGGACATTTTCTTGGCCTTTGAACTATAAATTAGCAACTTATTAAGTTCCCCTCTTTAAAAGCCATTCCGTTTCTGGTATATTGCATTACAGCAGCTAGCAGACTAGAACAACTGTATAAAGATATAACATTTACAACATGACAGTGTGATTGTGAAAACCTTGTGTCTGATGCTCCTTTTATCCCGGGTAAGGACAGATGAGTAAAAAATATGTGGATAAATAAATAAATAATAGAGGGTCAAAGGGTAAAATAAATTGGGTAGAGGGAAATACTAGTGGTCAACGAGAGAGAGAGAGGTTAGGGGTCTGGCATGTATGAGTTTTTTTCTTTTCCATTTTATTTCTTTTTCTGGAGTGATGCAGATGTCCTAAAAATGATCATGGTGATGAATATGCAAGTATGTGATGAGATTGTGAGCCACTGATTGTGCCCCATGTATGGAACGTATGTGTGTGAAGACGTGTCAATAAAAATATATATTAAAAAAAAAACAAAACTGTGGCTCTGGAAGGCATTGAGGCCCCCAGGCCGTCCAGTCTTTAACCACCTCTCACTTACTCTCAGACAGGAGCAGAAGGTCTGGATTTTCAATCCACAGTGTAATATGGACCAACCAGGGAGTTAAGAGATTATAGAAATACCTCCCATCTCCATGTTTCTGTACTTCAGGTAAGGCATTCCATGATAGAATTAGTGATTAGCCAACCACCAGCATGAATCTACTCTTATTTCAATTAAGCTACTGCAATTTTATGTAGCAAGGATGCAGACTTCTAAAATCCAGTTGCAGCTCTTTTTCATGGCACCTTGGAAGCGGTTGGTTGCCTCAGCATGAAGCTGAGCATCTCCCTCCCAGCCACTGGCTGCCAGAAGCTCATTGAAATGGATAATGAACGCAGACTACGTACCTTTTATGAGAAGCGAATGGTCCTGGGTGAAGAATGGAAGAGTTGTGTCGTCCGAATCAGTGGTGGAAACAACAAACAAGGTTTCCCCAGGAAGCAGAGTGCCGTGACCCATGGCTGTGCCCATCTTTTACTGAGTAAAGGGCATTCCTGTTATAGACCAAGGAGAACTGCAGAAAGAAAGTACAAATCTGTATTGTGGATGCCAATCTGAGTGTTCTCGACTTGGTTATTGTAAAAAAAGGAGAGAAGGAAATTCCTTCACTGATATTCCTGGGCCTCGTCACCTGGGACCTAAAAGAGCCAGCAGAATCTGCTAACTTTTCACTCTCTCTAAAGAAGAAGATGAACAAAGAAGGTAAGAAACCCAGGACCAAAGCACCCAAGATTCAGTGTCCTGTTACTCCACGTGTCCTGCAACATAAATGTTAGCATATTGCCCTGAAGAAACAGAATACTAAGCAAAATAAGGACAAGGCTGCAGAATATTTGGCCAAGAGGATGAAGGAGGACAAAGACAGAGGTTGCCCTCTCTGAGAGCTGCTACCTCTAAGTCTGAGTCCAGTCAAAAATAAGATTTTCTAAAAGTTACAAATAAATAAGATCAAACATTTAAAAAAAATTCAGTTGCAATTTCTCTGGAAAATGATTTTTCCTCTGTTCTTCTGTGCAAGTAAATAACCAAAAGAAACCCCCCAACATCACGTTAGACATTTTATTTATGCTCTTGATCGCTTGTCTGACAAATGAACAACTTTGTCACTTCCACAAGCCATAATAAGTTCTCTTTACTTTTGGAATTAATTGTGATAAGTTGACAGAATACCACAGAGCATTGAAGAATATATTTGACTCCATTGCCAGCTTACTCTAAATTTTGTTTCACTCATGCGAAAACAATGGCACCATGTAATCCTGAATCAGGAGTTTATCAAATTACAGCTTTCTCTAATGTCAGAGTAAATTAGGACACAAATGATTTTCTTGAAAAATACAAACAAAATGAGGCTGCTAGTTCTATTTGCTGTCTCAGATATGAATTTATTTTATGTGGATTTATTTTTAGCAGGTCATTTACCTAGGAGTGCAGGATGAATTGAATGCTTGGATCCAAAATCTACCATATTAATACAAGCTAAAAAAAAATTAAAAAGAGGGACACAACGACGGAATTTTCTTGGGCCTATAAAAGTCTTTTGTTTAGGAATCAAAAGATGTGAGTTATACCTTAAGAACAGTATGTTGAATGAAATGGCAGAAACAAAAAGATCAATATTATCATGCCTCACTCATATGGATGAACTATAATATACAAACTCAGAGAATTGAATTCGAGACCATGGGTTATCAGGTTGCAGGCTATTGGAAAAGGTCCTAAATTGTAAGCTCTTACAGCTGTCACATCTATTCCAGAATTGTAAATACTAATTCTAAATTCTGAGATACCGAGCTATGTGTGTATAACCCTGAAGCTTTGGATATTTGTGTGACCCCTGAGATGATGACTTAGAGCTCTGACGTTATAAAAGTCAGCATTATCCCATTCAACAGCTGTTTAAAAAGTAAAAGTGATCAGACATCAACTAGAGAGATGAATGAAGCTGATCTGGATAGGGCTAAGGTAAATCGGAGTACAGGGTAAAAGGTGATATGATCCATATTTTAGACCTTCAACTTATACATAAGACCAAAGAAGGGCTGTTTATTTGCTACAAAATTGATATTTTGGATAGTGCATTATCTAATTTAACTTGTATGGTCAGTTTATTTTACCGTCATAATTACATGGAATCTTGAATAGGGCAAATCTTGGTGGTTTGTCCAGGTTAGTGTGATACCTTGATATACCCCAGAGTAATTTGGAAAGAGAGTAAAAAAGTATTTGGGAAGTCCCCTTTGGGGACTGGGGAGAAAGGTGGAAATATTCAACTTCCCCATCTGGGGAATTCCTGATATTCTCACAAGCAGTGGGGACAACCAATCTAATATGCTGAGCACTCAATCTTGGGGTTCATCCCTATAAAACTGATTCCTGCAGAGGATAAGCTAAACCTATTTATAATTATGCCTAAGGGTCACCCCCAGAGAATCTCTTTTGTTACTCAAATGTGGCCTCTCTCTCCAAGCCAATTCAGCAGATGAACTCACTGCCCTTCCCCTTACATGGGACATATCTCCCAGGAGTATACATCTCCCTGGCATCATGGGACAGGACTTCTGGCATGAGCTAGGATCTGGCAACAAGGGATTGAGAAAGCCTTCTTGACCAAAAGGGCGAAGAGAGAAATGAGACAAAATTAATGTTTCAGTGGCTGAGAAATTTCAAACAGAGCCAGAAGGTTACCCTGGAAGTTATTCTTATGCACTATATAGATACCCCTTTTTAGTTTATAGTGTACTGGAGTGGCTGGAAGGAAGTACCTGAAACTGAGTTCCAGTAGCCTTGATTCTTGAAAATGATTGTATAACCATATAGTCTTTACAATGTGACCGTGTGAATGTGCAAACCTTGTGTCTAATGCTCCTTTTATCCTGGATGACAGTTGAATAAAAAAAATAAGGATAATAAATGAATAAATAATAGGGGGGATAAAGGGTAAAAAAATGGGTAGATTGAAATACTAGCGGTCAATGAGAGGGAAGGGTAAGGTATATGGGATGTATGAGTTTTTTCTTTTCATTTCTTTTTCTGGAGTGATGCAAGTGTTCAAAATATGACCATGGTAATGAACGCACAAGTATGTGATGATATTGTGAGCCATTGACTCTACACTATGACTGGACTGACTGTATGTGTGGGAAGATTTCTCAATAAAGAAAAAAATAAAAGATATGAGTTCTAATCCTGGCTTTCCTGTTTGCTTACTGCCAATGTCTAAAGTGGAGAGCTATTGTTTTTGCCTATCAACCATGTCTCTGTCTTCAAGTAACAGTAGGTCTTTCCTACTCCACGTTTACAATGGAGCTAATCCCACCCATCAACCCTAAGGAGTTTATATGCAAGGCCAGGCCACTTGGAGTCATGATGATTAGTTCAGAGCAGGGCATGAAATTTAACCAGACCAATGAAATGTAATCTGGGACTTTTATATAAGAAGGTGGATGCATTGCCAAGAAATGGGGAAAGATACATTTGGTACAATATTAATTGCGTACCAACATCCAGCCATACCAGCAACAAGTAATGCCTCGACTTTTCAGATATATAAGTTAATAAATGTTCCCCTCCTCTACCTTTCTTTTTTTTTTAATTCCCTCCCTCCCTCCCTCCCTCCTTCCCTCCCTCCCTTCCTTCCTTCCTTCCATTTCTGGCTTGGTTTTAGTCATTTGCAACCAAATGTACAATGTCTTCAGCAAATGCCTTAACCTCTCTGGGCTTCAGTTTAAAATTGACAAAATGAAATGAGATACCTTTTATCGAAGAATATGACTCTAATACACATTCTGGAGCAAACAGAGTGTTTTTTTAGGTATATTTATTCCAGGACACCAAAGAAGCATTCCAAGACTAGAAAGAGACAACATATCTCCAAATCTTTCTACGTTATGTGCCCCGGGAGAGTAGCCTCATTGTTATCATTATCTCAGATACCCAGCTGGGCTGGTGAATGGACTAAACGCTCTCACCAAGTCAGAACAGTACCATGAGCTGGTAACTTAATCATTGCTCACACACTGCAGTCCCCGAAGTGCGTGTAACTGACACACTGAATGACCCAAACTCGGTAGGGGACAGGCAGAAAACAATTTTATTCTTTTTTACTGTTGACCCTTGAAATCCATCCTGTGGACCATTTCTTCCACACTTCTTGGATGAATGCTCAGGCAAATCCCGAGGCTTTCCCTGTCATTCTTACAGAATAAAAAGTATTCTGGTCACCTTAAGTTATAAGGATAGATTCATTTCCACAATTAAAATATCCAGCCTACCATAATAATTAAAACTTCAAACTCAATTCAAAAGTTAAATATTGTCCCTCCTTCCAGCTCGGGCCTGAGCAGTAGGAGAGGGAGAATGGTTGGTTGGTTTCCTGTCCGTTCTCCCACTGCCTCATCCTTCTCTTCCAGACTTGACTAGGCTGTTTCTGGCTCTTCCAGGGCTTGGAGATGGTGGAGGGAGGAGAGGGGTGGGTGTAAGAAAGATCATATTTGACTGGCATGGTTGTGCCTCCTGGTTTGGCAGATTCCCAGGGAGGACATTTTTGTGGATTTCTGTGGAGCCAACGTCCTCTTGAGGTTCCTCAGTTGCAATCCCCTCGATGTGGGTGTCACCTTTTTTCCTTCAGTCTTTGAGCATCAGCAGTCTACTGGCTCTCTCCAGGTGGTCCACTTGGGCAGGGTCTGAGCTGTCACTGAGCCAGTTGCCTTCCCGTGCTCCCCATCTAATCCTGGAGAAACTGCCATTGTACAAGTGCAGTTTGCTCTCAATACACTTGTGTCTACTCTGCCATCCCTGGCTGCTTCAGCAAATCTCTTGTCTGTGGACTTTTTCAGGTGTGAGTCTGAACCAAATCTCTGTATTTATTCTAAAGGACATAGATCAAATTCTCCCAGTAATTCTTTTAAAGCCCATCTCAGCGCGGTGGAAGAGAGGGACATCAGCCGTCCTTCCCAACCCCAAAGTGGAGAGGAAGTGTGAGCATGACTCACAGCCCACTCTCAACTCTCTCCAAAAAAGGCTCTCAGCTTCTTAAACCTCAACCCTCTTATATACTCTAGGCAGATTACGGCTGGGGGAAGAATTTTTCCAATGACTAGCACCTCACTTTGGATTGGGACTTTCTTGGCTTTTGATGTTCACTGATTCACTCTCAGCCTCTGGGAATGAGTGCCATTTAAGTATCCTAGACTGTGCCTTGGGGACCATGTCAGAATCTCCTGTTATTGTTGGAGAGGTCTCCCATCCCATCTTTGGGCTATTCCCCCAAATAGTCACTCTGTCCAGGAATCAGTAGATTCCTGGCTGCCGTGGCCAGCAGAATGAATGAAAGCTCACATTTCCATAGGTGTATTCTTTCAGATGACTTCCTGCCCTGCTCATGTGGGAGGACTTCAATCACATATAATGGGACTTCCAGCCACTCTTACCTGGTGTCTTGCATTGTTATTGGGATTCTAACATAAGTTATTAGTCCAAGCACCCTTGTTAGTCAGATTCAGAAAAGGAGTCCTGGAGCGGTTAAAAAGCATATCCAAGCTCACACAGCAGAGCCACAAGACTCTAGGGCGTGGCTGCCAGTTCATTTCTCTGGCCTTGAGACCTTGCAAGCTGTCTCGCTAAGCTCATTATCATCTGTTGAAATCCCTTCTCCTGTTTCACACACAGCAGCTGAGATGTCTGCAGATTCATATTCAACAGAATGCAAACATTTCCAGAATTCATTTTCGTTTCCATTTCCAGCTCTGAGGAAGTGTTAACTTCGGAGTACTTCGCTGATCATTTTTCCTCCAGCAGCAATAATTGTTTTGAAGAACTTGACACACATTTCACCAGGGCTTGGTGCTAGTGAGCGGACAGGGAGCAGCAAGCAACTGAATTCCAAGAGCCGAATTTGCATCATGCCGCGCCTCCGGAGTGAGCTGAACACCGGTCCCATTAACAATAATGATAGGTGTGCGCTGAGCTCCGTCTCGTTGCCAGAAATATTTCATCCTTTGGGGGACCTGTTCTGATCCTAGGCCCTCCTGTGCCCCCAACCTCCGCAGCATTTGCTCTGTAATTTATAAAAGATATGCATTGCACCTGGGTGCCTTAGAAAAGTTAAAATAATTTAAAAGCATTCAATGCCAGCCTTAAATTAAAGCTCCCCAAATCCCTTGCCTGACGAGTGTAATTAAACTCAGACTTACACAGGTGAGTCTTCTACTACATCCAAGGGATCAGGAGGCCCCAGGCTGGGTCTGAGGCAGGAGCAGTTCCAGATCAGAGCAAGAAAGCGTTCATCCAGCAGGCGGCTTGGCCTGCCAAGGGCACAGCACAGAGCTCATAAAGAAAGGCTGGTAGAGCCCCATTATTTCAAGACGCTCTATGTGCATAATAGATGTTGTCTTATTCACCTTACTCCACCCCTCAAAAAGGACGGGCTTTTTCTTCCCTTTCAACACCCTCACCGGCAAGGTGCAGACTGGTCTGTCTTCCTGCCTCTTGGCAAAGCAAGAAAATACAGTTTCCCCTGTGCTGGGGTCTCACACTTGCTCAACAGAAAGCCCTGAGTTTGAGACCTTAAAAGTCTGTTAAAACAATAACAACAACCCCACTTTCCACTTTACCTTAGATTTTCATTTCTGGAGCAGTTGTGTTTTTTTTTTTTAAACCCAAGTCCTGGAAAACTTGGGACACCCAGAAGAGCACCAGTTTTGGAATTAAAGGGATTTAGTTTTGATTTTTGGCTCTGCCACCCAGTGGTCTCCAGCAAGCATGTTAGTCCCCTCAGCCTCAGTCTCCTCATCTGTAAGGGGCAGGGGGATGATAATGCCCATTTTGCAATGACTGTCTTAGCAGTTAGATGAAAACATCCGTGACTGTGCCTTACACAAGTGCTGGGCACTGTTGTAAGTTCCCTGGATTGTCTTAGGAAATCAATGATTTGAACCCCTTGAAAGATGTCCCAAGGTTACAGAATTATCCAGGTTTTCTCCTTATTTCCAAATCTAAAAGTGAAGGTTGCTCAGAAAGCACCCAGGTAAATCCATTCTTGGTCTCTGAGATGGAGTTGGGAGTCAAGAGAGAAAAAAATCACTCAACCTGAATAGTAAAGAAAAATGTGAGCTTTGGATGTGAATGATCCAGAAAACAACTTTAACTGGAGGCACCCACTGGATTGGTTCCCTAGAGTTGTGCTGTCCAACATGGTAGCTATCAGCCTCATTGGCTACTGAGCACTTGAAATGTGGCTGGTCCAAACGGAGATGTCCTGTAAGTGGGGCACATCAGATTTTAAAGACTTTGTTCCAAAAAAATTCCGATTAATGGTTTATCTATAAACTACTGAAGTGACAATATTTTTGATATATTGGGTTAAATAAATTATTAAAATTAATTTCACTGTTTCCTTTTAATGTCTTAGTGTGGCTACTAGAAAATCTAAAATTATCTATGTGGCTTGCATTGTATTTCTATTGGACCAACCACTGCCCTAGAGGTTTACCTTGTTTGCTTCCATTGCAAGGGACAGATATGGCTGGGTCAGCTCAAATAAGGGGATTTTATTTTCTGGATCCATGTGTCACCTCTCAGGAATCTCAGAACCCAAAACTCCAGTGTGGGTCACTGAATCTGGAAGATGTTCCTGGATCTGTGGTAACCCAAAGGCCAACAGCAATGGGTTCAGAATGGATCTTCAATCTAGTGTGCCTCAGAAGCTTCTATTCCTGGGTCTTCTCTCTCTTCCAACCACCAGAGGGTAGCTTTTCTGTATATTTCCTGTTTATATTACAGAGAGAGAGATTGAGAGAGAGAGCGAATGAATCACACTGACCTAGCTACATCGTTTGCAATTGGGAAGAGCTTTCCCCACCAAGTCAACTTATTAATTGGCTGCCCTGAGTCAGGTAACTGACTCTGGAATCATCAGCTGTCTTCGTGTGTGGTAGGGTCAGTCATAGGCTCATTTCTGATCGAAGAACTTCTTAGGCCATTTACTGACCAGTGGTTGTGAGAGTGTTTTAGTTTCCTAGCTGCTAAAACAAATACCATAGCATGCATCGGCTTAAGAACAGGAAATTATTGGCTCATGGTTTCAGAGATTAGATGACTTGCTTCCTTCAGGGCCAGTATCTTCTGGCTGGCCCACAGCCTTTGGGGTTCTTTGGCTTTTCTGTCATGGGGCAGTGTTCATGGTGAAGTCTTCTCATCTCTCCTCTGACTTCCACTGATTTCCAGCTCCTGTCTGCTCCCTGTGGCTTCTCCTTCTATGTCCAATTTCCTTTGCTTATAAGAACTTCAGCCATACTGGATTAAGGCCCACCCTCATTCAATTTGGGCACATCTGTGCTAGTAACAACTTCAGGGTCCTATTTACAAATGGGCTCACACCCACAGGATGAGGGGTTGGGACCGCAACATGTCTTTTTGGGGGAACATGATTCAGTCCCCAACAGAGAGGGACTAGCTCCCTGATTGCCTTGTTCAATATAGTTTGTGCTCAAAAAATATTTGCTAAATTGAACTTAATCAAGTGAGGTCAATTTCAAGGACTGACAGTGAAATTCCCTGGGATAAATAGCCTGGAGTGGGGAATGGGAGGGAGGAAATAGCGCTGTTTTTCCTTTTGCATCTGAATGCTGTGTGGATTCTGGGCTCAGCATGGAGAGACACCTGGCTGAGACATTCACAGGATTCACGGAAAACATGCAGCTGGGGAGACAGGGCCCCATGCATTACTTTTGCTCTGGGCCCAATTTTTTGGCTTTCTCAGCCTGTCTGGGCTGCAAACTGCAACTGGTGTAGGCAGCCAATGAAGTTTCATGACAGAAAGCCAGATGAGCTGCCCTTCCACACAGGTGTGACAGCCCCTCCCTGCAACCCTGGCTGGAGGCACGGGACGTGGCAGAAAGATTTCCCTTCACCCCTGCTCTGGTAGCACTTCAGCCAGAGCTCCTTTCTGCCCTGTTAGCTCCCGGAGGACGAGCTCAGGTTTCCACACCTACCATTTACTCTGTTTCTACCTTTCTGGGCTGGCAGGAAGAATGCAAGGACTTGCTTTGGTTTCTCAGCAGCTTAGAAGCAGCAGTTTTTCCGTTAAAAGTCACAAACCCGAGAGCTACAATTACTACCACCTCTTTGGTGGAACAGGTCCCAAAAAGAGCAGGTGGCAAGGAAGCCTAGTGCCAAGAGAAAGCTGAGCTGTCATCTGAGGCTTCGGAACTTTTAAGGTGACTCAGCAAAGCCGTGTACATGAAGCTTTATCAATTATACCTCATAAATAACTCATTTTAATGCACAACATACTAATTGAATATTTCTTTAATTCATAGCAATTACAAGGCCTATCCCGGTCCTTTTTCAAAATGCAGAGGTGAGCAGAATGGACTGCCCTTGTGAGACCTTGTGGTTGGGGAAAACTGCCCAGAGCATATAGAAATGTGAGGCAGTGGTGAGGTGAGGCTTGCTTGCTCTCTTTAGTCCATCTCTGTACCTGTTCTCCTGTGATTGCAGAAATCTGGGTGTAGCAAATCCACAATCCTCCTCTCTGTTGAGTTTTTGAGTCCTTGGAAAGGCCAGTTGACTTGGCTCCCACCAGCATTAGACACCCTCACCAGCACTGCCATTGAAGGGCAGGCCTGGGTGTGGGACGTGTGTGTGTGTGTGTGTGTGTGTGTGTGTGTGTGTGTGTGTGCACGTGCCCAGCCTCACCCTCCAGAGAAGTTCCACCTTCATGTTTGTTAAAAAAAAGGGGGGGGGGGCTTGTCCAGCCTCGGATTGTTTTGGAATGTTCTTATAGAAACCACTTGCCCACTGTCTTGCTATACTAAAAGAGAGCTTCTTAGTCAGAAAAGTGACAGAAAAAAAAATAGTTTTAACAAACAGGGAATTGAGATGCTTACAGATGAGATTCATTTATGGTGGTTCAATCTGGAGGTGAGAATATGGGCAACTTTTCAATTTGCTGCCCCACTTTTTGGTATAGGCACATACCCCCTTTCTAATCATAATGAAAGAACACTCACAATAAGAGGGCTGGGGTGGAAAGACAAAGCCTATAAAATTCTTCTTTCTACACTGAATCCAATGACCTACACAGTGGCTATGGCCAAGTTCCTTCCAGAGCTGGTAGACCATCCAAATGCACGGAGCCCGGGACGTCTCCAAGCCACACAATTCGCCTAAAGTCAAGTCCCATCACTTGGAGTCCAGTTGTCAAACAGGCCAGTGGGTTGAGGAGAGCATCCATAGGAGGGAAAATCCAAAGTATGCCCTCTGGCAGGGGAGAGGCCCCGGGCAGAGCCGGCTGGGAATTGAAGCCTTGGCTGCGGGTCTCAGCCCCAGCTTTATTCTGCCCTCGCCTGACCTGTCTGTCTTGTCCCTTACAGGCAGATGGTGTGCACAAAAAGCAGGATTCCCTGAGAACACAGCAAAGCGTCTTTAAGGCCTGGAGAGGCAGGCGTGTGAGGAGCAGAGCCGGAGCTTTCTGTCTGCAGAAACCACAGCTAAGCCTCCCGCCATCCGCTCACCTCCAGCCCCCAGCCTCTCCCAGGCAGCCACCTAGGAGGAGAAAACTAGAGAATGCACAGCTTGTATTTGTCTGCTGTGAGCCAAGCGCTCTACATAAAAGATTCTGTCTGAATTTTCACAAGAACTCTGGGAGATTGCCATGCTAATCTTCTTTTAAAAATGAGGAAATTAAAGCTCAAGGTATAAGAAATAAATCAACTGAAATCATACAGCAGTAAGTGAGATAGTCAAGATTTCGAGCTGGATTTTCTGACTTTGAAATAATGCACCCTTTCAGGGTTTCAACCAATTCAAAGTCTCCAAGTCTATTCTTTTTCTCAAATTTACTCCCGTGGCATGCGAGTTTCTTTCGCACGGCTTTGATACATACATGGATATGGAGAAGCCCATATCACATCTAGAGGGTGTTATTGGGTGTTAACTGAAAGATGGTCAAGCTCCGGCCAGAGAATTGTAGCTTGAGTGGGTTGTGCAGATTTGACGTCTCTTCCCCCAGTAGAGGGCCCCTCCTGATCACGGAGAGTCCTGTCCCCTCCACACCCCCTTCCTCCTTCCTCTCCCCACAACGGCACCAAACAGCGCGATTCCCTTTGGAAGAAACTCAGAAAGTATCGAACTGCAGTCAAAGCAAAGCTGTGAGCAGATTAACCTTTTATTTTATGACTTACCGTGGCGTCCACGTGTGAAGTTTGCATTATAATCGCAGAAAACTTACTTCTTCATTCTCGTACATTTAAATGGGAAAAATTGTTCTTTTCAGCATAGAGTTTGGGAAGCTATTGTAAGTGCAACTACCTAGCCACTATTTTTACACAATCAAAATGACACTTCTGGGTTCAGCTGGGGGTGGGTAAGAGGTGAAGGCCAGGAGAGAAAAACCGGATATTCTGAAGAAATTAAGCACAGAGGAGCGGACTCCTTAGAAGGCACTAGGTTAATTTCCAGGGGCAGTTTACCAAAAGTCCTTCCCTTTGCTACTCTCTGTAAGACTTTTGTCATTGCAATGCATCACCCAGCCATTGTTTATTTGATCTTTCCATTTATATTGACTCACATTTAAAAGTTGTTTTAGGCTCATCTCAATATAATAATATCCATGCAATTACTTCCTAGTGATATCTTTTTCTAAAACACTGTTAAGTAAAGACATGGCAATTGAAATAAAATAAATTTATGTACCACTTAAAAACCATCTGAAGTGCCACACTTTGGTAATCAATGTTCCAGGCGACCAAGAACTCTTTCTTCTATCGCAGGGGCCCCTCTCCACTTGAGGGCTCTACTTTGCCCTCCTCCCGGTGTGCAGAAAGGCTCTGGATTCCAACTAGGCAGCTCCTACACTCTGTAATGAGAACTGCATGTCCTGAGAACAAAAACTAGCTCTGTCATTACTCTATGAACATTAACCATATTTTCAGAACTCCAAGACAAGATACGTGGTTTAGTTACAAGACAGGATATTTAGAAATGAGACATCCCAGATAGCGTGGGGAGTGAGGTTGTGGTCATCAAATGCCTTCTGAGGGGAGGTTCTTCTCCTGACCCTTTGGTGGGCTCTGTGCTTAGGGACAAAGGGGACCCAATGGGAGGCACCTAGTGCTCCAGGTAGATTCCTCAGATGTCTTGTTGGGTTTTGATCGGTTGCCTTAAAAGTAGGTGTACATTTTCCAAAACTTTCATGTGTTGTATCTTATTGCTAATTGACCTTGATGCCCTGAGGCTCTTTTCACAAATATGTACTATTGTGGTAGAAAGGGAAAGGGAGATGGGGAAGGAGAAGGAGCAGCTGACTTAATGCAAAGATTAACCAGGCTCAACACTGCGTGGGGAGATAATGTGGATACTCAGGAATTGTGGCCTTTTCTGCCTCAGAGAAGGTTGCCAGGTGGCCAGAAGAGAAGACAAAAGAGGTCCCACTGGGTCGGGGTCTTTGCAATATTTATGCAAAGAGTGAGCCACCTACCATGTCTTTTCCTGCCTCAGTCACCTGAGGACATTTTCTTTGTATTTGGTAGTCAGCGAGGACTCCTGGTTGCAAGTGATGGAAGATCCAACCCAAACTGTCTTCAGCAAAAACAGAATGTATTGATTTACATAAGCTGTGATGCACAAGGGGAGAACCAGCTCCAGGCTTATCTGGATATGGGGTTCACATAATGTCTTCAGGGTTCATTTCCTCTTCGTTTTTCAGCTCTATTTTTTATGAAATTGCCTTCTGGTTTCTGACTTAATATAATAGTAATAAGGTAGCAGTATCACTAGCCCCTACCTTGTCTTTGGTTTCCAAGATATATTCCATCCTAACCCATCCTCTCCAACTTTTTTGCAGATCCAATGTGGCAGGTAGGTCAAAGGCCATTTCCTCCAAACTCATGGTTAGCTGTGTATTGCAAAGGGGAAAATTTCCTGGAGGGCAATGGCCGGTCATTGAACTTAGTTCAGAAAGGTCTGTTGGCTGATTGTTTGCACCTTGAGGTGCTAAGTAACTTATGTGACTCCATCAAGTTGGGACCTGGACGATCAGATTTCTACTCGGTTTATAAAATATACATCATAAAATATGGGGATATATATTTAAAGTAAAAAAAAAATACAGCAACGCTTTGCAGTGATTGAGATTTTTGGAAAACGCTCTGAATCAGAGTTACTGTGGGCAAGGATGCAGCAGCATTTGCAGGTGCCTAGTGAATTTGCCTCTCCAGGATCCCTGGCTCCTGCTCCAGTCCTCAGGCTTCTCTTTGTTAGTTTGCTCATCTCTAGCCAACTCTCCTAAACTGTTTCCCCGTTAGACTTTCTACTTTTGTTCCCTAGTTTATTTAACAGCTAACCCAATGAGACAGGCCAAACGGGAAACCAAAGCGACTTGGTTTATAATTTCCGGACAGAGAATACAGAATAACTCAAACTTACTGCTAGACACTGACATTTGCTTCCTCATAGGAACCTTAAAATAAAATCAATATTCTTCATATATCTGTCTGGAGGAAGGGTCTCAGACAACCTCACACGGTCACCTTTAGATCTGAGACTTGATAAACTAGCATTCTGTCTAGGTTCTTCCTTCAGGCCTCCCCTCCTCCAGCCTGGCTCCTCTGGTATGTAGCAACTCTCTCCTCTCCCATGAACATAGGGCAGCTGCTGACTTGGCTAGGAGAACCATGGCTTTGTATTCTGTTTTACCCTGGAATTATAAAAAACAAAGCAGATTTGACTCCCCCTGTTTACCAGGAGCTTTCCTTTTTCATATTCTCTATTTCATTAGATGACTGCAATCCTTCCATGAAGAAGGCTGAGGATCTGAGCATTTCTGGTTGTCTGTTATTGCATAACAGCCCACCACCAAAACCAAGTGGCTGAAAACAACAATGATCTTTTACTTAGCTCCTGGTTTTGCAATTCAGATGGGCTCCATGGGCCAGGCTCATTTCTGTTCCCAGAGGAATAAGTTGGGATGATCTTCTAAGAAGGTTCACTCGCCAGGCTATCAGGTTGGCTCTGGTTGTTCACTTGGGCTTTTCCATGGACTGCTCAGATTCCTTGACTGCATGGTGACTGCGTCTCAAGAACAAGTTCACAAAAGACATGAAGGGAAAACCTCCAGTGTCTTAAGGCCTGGATCCAGAAACTGGCTTAGCATTTCCACTGCATCTATTGGTCAAGCTATCAGAAAGCCGAGATACTGGGGAGAGAGACACATTCCTTTCCTCCATTGAGAGGAATACCAAAGCATTTTGGGGCTGAATTGCGATGAGGGAACTGAATCTCCAAAAAGTTTAATTTCTTGCTGAAATCACTTTGGGAAACACCTTTTGAAGAGCCTGCTCAACTCACGACCGCCTTCTCTGATATTTGCTATTTACTCATAGGTGTGGTGTTGGAAGGTCTGCTTATACTATGAAGCCAGAGACCATGGGATTTCATGTGCTGTGTGAATGGTGCCCCCTGACGTTATGCAGTGCTACCATCCTCGAGATCCTTGCCAGCAACTTCCTTCTAGGAATGTGGAATTGGGATGCAGACAGATTAGCACTGTAATTGTCTGGGGTATACATTCCTTGAGCACCATCTCAGAGTTGGGGAACCTAGAGTCCAGTGCAGGGAGTCTCTGTGATCTTGGGGATGGTGTTTCTTTTCTCCAGAAATGAGGAGGGTGAAGGATGTTAATAGTTTGCTTTCCCGTGAGTGGAAATGTACAAATTTGCTCTCCTACAATACTTTCCATGTCTTGTCTCTTGATATTTTGATCCCTGTCTCTACAGTGCCAGAGGACTGAGAATGGCCTGAGAGGTGCCATTATATGATTGACTCAATAATGTGAAGCCACAGATTCTCTACTCTGAGTTGAAAGGCTGAGGCTCAACTCCCAAGGGTACTGAGATGCCTCTGAGCAATGGGCAATGAAAATGGGGCCTGTCTGACCTCACAGGGTTGCTGTGCTGGTCAAAGAAAATAGTGGCTGGAGAGGAGCTTAGCAATCATGAAATACTTCATGACATTGTTTTTAGTATCATTCTTATGTCTCAGTGGGTCTCAACTGGAGTTTTGCCCACAATCCAGGAGATTTTTTACAACGTCTGGAGACATTTTGGTTGTCATGCTGATGGGGGAGGTGATAAGGGGAACGCTTCTGTCATCTAGTAGGTAGAGCTCAGCAGTGCTGCTAAACAACCTGTACTGCACAGGAAAGCCCCTACCACAAAATATTATCCAACCCAGGTATCGATAGTGGTTGAGACACCCTACTGAATCCTATCAGTCAAAGGGAGCGTTTGAACCTGTCAATCTCCATTGAATCAAAGTTTAGATTATGTCTTGAGTTTTTAATGCTGGGCTTTCCCTTCTGGGTTATGATTTTGTAATCCAGATGCCCTACATCTTGCATTAATCTCATGAGATTAATACAAATTCCCAAATTCATACACCCCTAGTCAAGATTTCTGCAGATTCCCATGTTTGAGCTCCTGTTCATTTTACTCTGTCACACATGGTGTTTCTGTTCTGTCCCAGGTCAGCTCAGATGTGAAATTCAGCTTCTATCTAAATTTTCATTAAAGTGTGAGCATGTGCATGCACATGCATCCAAACACGCACATACCATCCACATTAGACGATTATGGTACATGTACAGTACTTACATATTGTATGTGCACGTGTGTGTACGTGTGTCAGGAGACCGGGAAATCGAGTAAGGGGTACATAATGCAGCAGCGTCCCTGTTCTTAAAAGTTTTTCAGCTGCCTCATTAATGGGCTCATTTTGAATGGAATGAGCTGGAACAGTGGGTATATGAAGAATATAGTGAGACGATGTAAGAATAGGTGTCTATAAGAAAGTGAATGGATTCCATTTTAAGGATGGAATACTTTTTGCAAATGAAAGTGTCAAGAGAAGTACTTTTGACTTTTTTTTTTACCTAAAATACTAAAAAAAAAAAAATCTGACATTACAGCCCTGCACCAAAAAGTACATATAATTTAAACAAAAGTTTCATGAAAATATATTACATAAAATTCTCTTGGATTTTTCCTTTTTTGTTTTATTTTGTAAAAATACTGGTTGCAGGGCAGTGTAACGGTGGCTCAGTGGCAGAATTCTCGCCTGCCATGCGAGACCTGGGTTCGATTCCCAGAGCCTGCCCATGCCAAAAAAATAAAAAATAAAGGTTGCAATTCACTAAGTTGATTTTGCGACTCACGGGTGGTGCTGAGCTGCAGTTTGGAAATGGCTTAGGGTTCTGGTCTAGAGTAAAAGCATGGATCACAGAGATGGGTGATGTGGTGAAGATAAGGCTGTTAGAGCTGAGAGTCAGAAACTGCAAGGCCTCGGTAGCCCATCGATCATTCACAGGTGCATCCATGTTTCCCAGGCTGACGGTGGGACTGGCAGATCAGGGAAAGGTCAAAAGACATGAGTCCAAATTATCAGTGACTGTGAGGGGTGCTCAGCTTTTCACTAGGTGTCTAAAAGGAGAAGGGGGAAAGGGAAGAATGGGCTGAACCTCAGAGGTGGTGTTTTTCTCTGAATGGAGGCATAATGGTGATTTAGAAGAGTCCTGATCATCCTTGCAGACCCAAGCACCCATGGGCACAAAACCCAGCACAGCTGCTCAGCTCAGGTGGAAAACCCTTGTTGATGAATTCATTCTTTAGACAGTTCTTCACCAACCAATTAAAAACCTGAACCACACACTTCTGTGTCCTGTTTTGTCCTTACTAAGTGCATACTAATCAGTCTAAAACTTGATGTTGAGGGAGTCGCAGCCATACTTGGGGCATTGTCTAATAGCATTGCCTTCATTCTCCCACCTTTTGTTTTCTGCATTAATGCACAGTGAGTAAAAATGCAGGAAAGCAATTAAGAAATGTAAATAGCTGCACTTGTTTTATAGGTCTTGAAAATGGCTTCTCATCCTATCATGGCACAGATTTCAAGGCAGGATTGTGTGACTCACAGGGCCAAGACTAACTTAAATGTCTGAAAGAGCACTGGGAATAAGCAAGTGGTGGATCTACAGTCTAATGATGAGGGACTCGATTATCGGACTACAATGATTACTTCAAGCACAATGTCTTTGTTTCAGGCCGTTTGGGAGAAGCCTGCGCTGGAAAGGATCACAGTTTATTTACCTCTTTCCTGGCTTGATATCTATCTCTAGCTCTGAAAGGGCAAGAAATGGTTCCAGAGGTTGCTATCTTGGCCTCTAAAACCGGTGGCATAGGCTGGAGTCTGTTGGACTCATGAATGAATCCTGGATCAGTTACTCACCAGCTTTCCCATCTGGGTGTTAGTTTTCCATCCACAATAAAAGGTTCTGGTGAGGAGTAAATAAAGATGTGAGCCTGGATTGTCTAACACAGTTCCTGGGAACAAAGCAGGTGCCTAATGAACATTTTTTTTTTTGCCAGCTGTCCTTTCTCCCCCTTCCCTATGGTAGATGACATTATTACTCTCCAATCTTCACTCTTCCCTGTGCATCATTTGTCATGCAAATTTGAAGTTCCTTCCAACAGAGGCAGAGGAATATTTTTCTGTTTGGCTTGGCTATGTGACTTGCTTTGACTAGTGGGATTTCAGTAGATATGACATGATATTTTTGCAAGGGTAAGCTTGTCATCTTGTACTCCTGCATTTTACCATGAGAAGCAACATGTCTCAAAAGGATGCTGGTCCAAGGAAGATGAGAGACAGATGGAAGAGACCTGGACCCAGTGGGCAGCTTGGAGTGAAGTCCTGCTGAGCCCATTCTACATCAGCCAAACCCCAACCAACCTGCAGAAGCATGAGGGAGAGCTAAGTGCTCATTGTTGTATGTCTCTGAGTTTGTTATGCAGCATTGTTGTAGCCATTGCTAAACCTTACAGCTTTAACCTTCTATAATTGTGGCATATACTAAATAGTATAGAAAGTAACTGTTCCAGGGAACCAGTAGAAGAAAGTGAATCACTGGTGCCTAGGAGATGGAGGTTCGTGGTGTCATGTACTCAAATTCCCCCTCCATCTTTATTTGGAGCTGGGAGATTTCATTTCAGAGTGAAACTGTTTGGAATTGTGACTATCTCCTCTAAGATAATAATGCCAGGAATTTTGTTTTTCTAAGAGTAGGGCCAACTAATGTCAGTGGGAAAACTAGGCATATTTCACATGAAACCAGATCATATTGTCATCAACAGAAACTAATTTTAATTGGGTGAGATTGTTTGCTCTTAAGTAATCAGAACATGGAGAAACTAAAGGAGATTTGGAGCATCCACGGCTTCCCTGTGAGGCAGGGGACAGAACCTGGCTCTTTGCTTCGCAGCCAGCAAAGGAAAGCAGAGGGTTTATGTGCCATGCATTTGTGCTGGGCTGAAGGGCCAGTTACGACTGAAATCCAGCCTGTGCTCCACTGATCAAGCTGTGCGCCAGGCCCAATGCTGCATCCTCCTAAAAGGAGGAACTTAAGCCATTTTTCTAATTTTCACAGAGGCGTGGTGTCAACTAGCAGCGCTCCAGACCAGAACAAAGGACTGTCCACAGAAACATCCCCTCAGCACCAGTCTGGACTCTGAGGCCCTCCCGCCACCCCTTTCCCTTCAGCCTTGTATGGGGCAAGGAAAAAGGTTAGTTAAATAAGGCCCTATCTTCCGGCTCATCGACTCTGTCTGCTTTGGGGTACTTTTTTGACCCTTCAGTAAAATGTCCTGCTGGGTTCAGAGGGAGTGTCTCCTTCTGGAGAAGATCTCTGTGTGTGTTTGGGGGGTGGTTCTCCTGAAGAGGAAGCATCTGCTTCCTGATCACCTGGCAGCAACCAGCTGGATTAGCCTTTCCCTTTTGGAGGGGGCGTGGGTTACAGACCAGTAGACAATTCCCCAAGCCTCAGGGATCAGAGGCTTTTTTTTTCTTTTAATGACATTTAACCCCTCCCCCCAAATTGGGTAGGAGGGACGTTCCAACCCCCCCTGGGGCAGAAACAAGGGAGGGTCCTGACCCACCCAGATTGCAAGTCTATTTCGAAAGTAAAATTCCTTTTTAGTTGTTTTTTTTTTTAATTTTATTCAGAGAACTCCCATCCCCGAGTTTCCTTGTTTTATTTCTCTTTCCTATGTTTACATTACACTCAAGGATATATCCAAGTTTTGTGGGACCCCATGCTTACATAATTTGGAGGGCCTGAATTTATGGGAAAAATAAAATAACAATAAGAAATTAGGTATAGAAGTGGATATTTTCTTAGTATGTGACTAATGGAAGCCGCCCGTGCTAATGCAGGGCCTTGAAGTTTGAGCTTTATTAGCCTCAAGGTATTGTAAGCCTCTGACCACACGATTTAATTTCCCCCCCTTTTGTCCAGGAAAGTGATGGCCAGGAGGCAGAACTCTCCCCAAGTGGGCAGCCCCCACCAGCCTGCTCTCCCTGTGCCTGTCTGGGGCTGGGAAGGGGGGAAGGAGAGGGTGGAGAGGGGAGGCAGAGGGAGAGGGGGAGGAGAGGGAGGGGAGGGAGGGGGAAGGGAAGGGGTGGACCCTGCCAATATGGCCGCCCATCCTATTCCTGTAGGTCACCCTTGGGGAGGGCACCAGAGGAGGGTATAGATGGAGCTGCTTGGCTAGAGTCATCCCATCTGACCATAAAATGAGTGAGATACTCAAGCAGAGGTATAGACATTTACCAAATGTTACCCTTAGCCTTTGATCATCCCCTTAGTGGAGGTTGTTGGTGGAACAAGGAGACTGCCATCCTCCAGAAGCACCGACCAGCATTTCCTGTTCTCGGAAGGAGCACACCCCAACCCCCCCAGAGGCCACTTGTCTAAAAGAATCTCTTCCAAAGCTTCCTTTTCTTAAATGTCCACAGTTTACCGTTCTTTTAGATTAAGCAATGGTGTAAGAGGTTTTAATCCTGCTAACTAATCTAAGCAGGAATAAAGCGGGGCACTGTATTGGACAAAGATGAAGGACCTGATGGAATTGGGGCCTTGGAAAGGACAGAAAAGAAACCAGGCCAGATCTGGAGATCTAGGTGGTTGGAATTAATGTGTGGTTTTTATAGAACCCTGTTTTGGGATCATTCAGTTGGAGCTGTTGATTATCCTTTTGTCACTTCTCTCAAGAAGAGCCTGACTGGTCTGGCTAGAGTCATGTGTCAACCCTCCTGGCCGACGGTCCCATCAGGATGGCATGCAATGGAGGAGATGAGCATCTGCAAAGTGAAGCTGAGGACTCTTGCGAAGAGGCACGGGGAGATGCGCACATTTGTTGTGCATTCTAGGAGCCCTCACACCTTCTTTCACAATCCGCCATTAGAGAGCTTTTGTGGCAGCACCACTTCTTCATGAGAATCACTTACAAAGTGCAGGACATGAGAAGATGGGACATGTTCTGATTTGACAGAAGGGTAGATATCAAGAAAGGTTTGGGATATGGAAAGTGATAAGAAACAAACCTGGGTGGGAGATCCCAGACAAAGAGAATAGTGCAAGCCTCAGGGAGGCATAGGGAGTATGGGAAGTCTGTGTCAAATAAGACAGGGGATGCTAAAAGGATGATGACAGGTTCTGACTATAAAATGTGTGGCGTTGACAGTTTTGTGGAGGGAGGACTCTGGCTTTCCCTATTAACGAGGCACAATTCTCATTTTCCAAACTTTCTCCAGGCAACCCAAACCAAATGGGGCCAAGAGAGGAAATGGGGAAGGCTCCAAGAGAGAGCAATTCTGCTTTTACAAGCTGAGTTTAAAGCTCTGAGGAACAACTCTACAATGGATCCTGAGGGACCTGACGTGTTGAATGGCCATAGGTGAAGCCAGTCAGAAAGATATGTGCAGGGAAGTCATAAAAGCCATGGGAGACTATGGTCAGATTGGTTCTCAGAAAAAGCAGAGGGAAATAAACCACGGCTGGCTCTTAGAAAAGCGAGCAAACAGACTTATGGCATCATGCAGCCCTTTGGAATGGATGCACTACATCAAATGGCAGGTCACAACTACCAGTCAGAATCAACACACTGAGGTGTTGATAGTCATAAAATGGAAGTGTCCTGGATGGGTTGCAGCCCACTCCACTTCTTGGTTTCTGGCACCATAAATCGCTTGTGTATTCAGACTATAGGGATATTTCCCTTATCAACCCAGTTCTTCATGCCCGGAAAATATGTAACTAATGAGCAAAACTTCAGAGTGGTTGCCTCAGCAAAGAACCATGTGCCCTATCATGGGAGCTGCCGAGGCTGGTCAACAAGGATGAGAGTAATGGGTTTTTGTTGGAGTCTGAGTCTGCATGTTCCTGCAGAGAGCTCCGGGAGCAGCATTCTGTACCTACTTGCCCCGTCCTTGTCTGCTCCTGCCCCCACCCCCACCCCCACATTTACATTGGGTATTTTCCTTGCCCACTTCATCCACAGATCATCAGTTTCCTGCCTGGAACTTCTGTCTTTGGGCTCCAATTCATTCTGGACTCCTTCCCTCACTCAGCCCTCACTCTGTTTTTATCCCACTTGAAATCTACTTTTATCCTTTGCGCGAATGGGAGCTGGCCTTATTTTGTTCTTTTAACAAAACAGAGAAACTGAAAGTACCTGTGTGTCCTTCACCAAGGAATGTATTTTTAGATGGCTCACAAATGCGTCTTTTCTTTCCTTTTTTTCCCCAGCACTCCTGGATTTATTCCTGGAAGCAGCCCCCTGCTGCTGACTTCGCTGCTCCTCTTGGCTGTGATTAAGTAGCATCGGTGAGCCAGAGTTCCTTATTATCTATCTGATGATGAGGAAGGACATACAGTTCTGCCCAAAATGCCTTTTGTCAGCTCTGGGTTGTTCCAGGTGACAATTTGTGGACCAATTCTAGCTTCTCCATAAGCCTTCTGGGTATAGATTTGAGGATCTTAAGTAAAAACCAGATCTGAATTTATAATGCCCTTGCTTAAAAGCCTGTGATGGCTCCCATGCTAAAACCCGGGTTCTTTAGCCTTGCACAAAAGGCTCTCTGTGATTTAACTCCAGCCAAATTTTCAAGCCTCCACTTGTTCAACCATGACCCTGCACTTCATACTCAGGCATGCCACATTGCTCCATTCCCCAAAAAAGCCACACAGTTTTGTGCTCATTTTATACCTACAGGACCCTCAGCTGGGGACACCCATCTTACCCTCCCGGGGAGAATCTGTGCATCCCTTCAATATTGCCAATGCACCAATGTCCAACCATTTGCTGGACATTTACTGAAGCCTCCTCATTTGATGATGAGTGCCCTGAAGGAAGGCACCAGGTTCTTACTCTAACTTTTTAAAGTGCCCATAAATACTTGATGAGTTAAATGAATACTTTTGCAAGGGCAAATTCCCTTGGTAATCAGGAAGTTAGCAGTTTTTTATTGGACACAGGTCCCTGCAAGGCTGGGACTTTTGTGCAGGGACCCACCCTTGCTCTCCTCTTCTTGCCTGGCTCACTGAAAGGGGCCAGAACTTCCCGGAGGTTCTTAATGCCTCGCCAATGTTCTGCTTCCTGTTGCTAGCTAAAGAAAACTACATACTATTGTGTTTTCTTTTCTTCTCTTTGATGGCAGGAAGCTTGGAGCTAAGCCAATGCTTTCTGGTATAATTATTTACAGACCCATCCCCCCCCTCTTTGCCTCTTCCCCTTCTTGGCTCTTGCCTTCTGACATTAGTTTTAGAGGTTGTACGGTTCTTTCATAGTTGTGTTTTCCATTGAAAGCTATGTCATATCCTACCGGAAGCAGGTGGCATATAAATAATAAATGGGAGATAGGCGTATAATATGGTGCTCTTCTGATGCTTCACCACCTGCGAAAGCAAGAGGTTTGCCACCTGTGCACTCCTGGCCCTATCTCATACACACCCTGGATTCTGCACCACATTTAGGAGGCGATGAGGTCTTCATCATTGCTTATACCAGGCTTAGCTGGGCCTGGGAAATATCTTTTGGCCTTGTCCGTCTCCAGAGGGCTTCTCACAAAGTTCAAGGAGAAGGCTCTTTGCGCTACTATGCTTTGTCTCCCAGAAGCTTTGAAACCCCTTAGGTTGATTGCTCTGGAAAGGTAGGATGATGAGAAAAATCCTAAGACTCAGAGTGACCCCCTTATATAATATCTCTGGGACACACACACACAATTTTATATAAGTTTCAAGGGGGTCAGGGTTGGGTCTAAAAGGATGTTGTTATACGGATGAATGAATATGTGATAAATGCCAAGGAAATCTTTAAAGAGAAGAACAGCATGGTGATTTTGTTTTATCTGCTTTAAATGTACTGCAATCAAAAAAGCACGGTAGTGACAAAATTATACAAATAGACTGATCGGTGGAAGAGATTTAGGAAAGGAATCCAGGTACATTTGGAAACAACATATGATAAAGGTGAGGATATCTGTCAGGGTTCAGTCGCAGAAGCAGAACTGCTGTCAGTAAAACAAAGCAGTGCTTCTCAATGGGGGTGATTTTATTCGATGGTGGGGGGGACATTTGATAATATTTGGAGAATATTTTTACAGTCAGTCATGTTGGGTGGTGTGAGCCGCTGCTATCTCATGGGTAGGAGGCCAGAGATGCTACTAAACATCTCACAACACCAATACAGCCTTCCCGCCCACCCCTTGCCCCCCCAGAAAGAATTATCCAGCCCCAAATGCCAACATTGCCTCGGTTGAGAAATCCTGACAAAGAGCACTTATCACAGGAATTAGAGCTTGTGCATTTATGGAGCTGGTGGCTAAATCTATGCAAGGCCGTTGCCTCTGCCTTCACGGTGAGGGCCTCAGCCCCACTGTCAGTTGGGCCAGCAGTCAGGAAGGGCAGCTGAGCATGGAGCTGGGAAGAGAAAGGACAAGCTTGGGTGAACCAATGAGAATACACTGGAATCCATGAAGACAAACTGGAACCTGTGTCTGTCTCTCACCCTCTCTAGCCCCAGTGATGTGAGTGACTTGCAGGAGAAGCTTGGACCTCATGTGCCTGGTCCAGGACTCAGAGAAGCTAAAGGAGGAGGTCTGGTGGGTCCTGAAGGAAACACAGGCCTGGTGCTGCCCCAACCAACGAGAACACGCAAGAGCTGGCAACAGCATCTTGCACTCTACAATGACCATTAAAACATAATGACTGGGCGACTGCCGTGGCTCAGCGGGCAGAGCTCCGACCTGCCGTGCTGGAGGTCTGGAGTTCGATCCCTGGTGCCTCCTGCCCATATGCAAATTAAAAAAAAAAAAACATAATGGCTGCTGCATCACGTCCACATTTCCAATTTCTCTTGTAACCAACCCTAACTCAGAACCATCCATGGACAGGAATTCTGGGAAATGTAGTTCCAGCTTAGCTGAGTTCACACAGTTCAAATATAATGCTGACATTATAAGGCAGTGGAGAAAGGCTGGCTAAATAAATATAGCTAGAACAATTTGTATTTTTTTGGAAAGCAATAGGTTCAAAATCTTGCCTTATGCACATAGAAAATAAACTATGAAAAATGAAGAAATTACTTGAACAGAATAAGAAAATGTTTTCTTTTTTTCCCCTAACAAATGAAAAAGATGCTCAACTTTATTAAGATTCAGAAAAGTGAAAATTAAAACAACAATGAGCCTTTTTACCTACAAGATTAGCCAAACTTCAAAAGATGGAGACCCTCTAAGGGTTGTCAGGATGTGGAGAAAAGGAGAGTCTTATTAGTTATGGGTATGGCTGTGAACTACAAGAGCATTTTTGAGTGAATTTCAGAAATCATTGTTAAAATTGAAATGCACATATCCTTTGTCATAGTAATCCAGCTTCTGGGCATCTAACAAACAAAAATAATAGTGTATCCTTTTTAAAGATAGAGGTTCAAGGGTGTGCATTATAACCTTACTGATAGGGGAATGATTAAATACATGATGCTAAATAGAATATTTATAAGATAATGAAATACATCACTGCTATTAACTTAGCTACCCAGTTGATGGAAAAAAAACCGTGATTCATAATATACGGTTAATGGAAATAGAGATAGAACCTGTATTTGAAAAAAATCTGCAGAAAAGAAAGTATGTAAAGACATTCGTCAAATTGTACAGTTCCTGCAGTGTGTGTGTGTGTGTGTGTGTGTGTGTGTGTGTATGTGTGAAGGATGCCCAGGGAAAAATGATATGTGTAAATATTGATTGGATAATGTGTGCTGATTTTAGAGACCTTAACATATGAAGAAATGTGTCTGTCTTATATTTAAAAATTTTAGGTGCTTGCACATTCCTGCAAGACCATATTCTGCTGGGCCTTTATTTATACATGCTGTTTCTTCCTCATAGAACAACATCTTTGCCACTCCAGCTCCAAACCCAATCCTTAATCCCACTCCTGTGGTTAATTTCTACTCATCTTTTAAGACACAGCTTGGAGGCCACCTCCTCCAAGAAGCCTTCCCAGAAGCCCCCTCCAGCCCCACAGTTGGGGCAGAGGTTCTTCCTCTGGCTTATCAATGGCCCACACATAGCGTATCAGAACACTTGGCCCACTGTGTCACATTCATCTCTTGACATGTTCATTTCTCCAGCCTGTAGGACAATGCATGAAACATAATGTGCAATAAATGTTTGCTGACTAAATGAATCAATTTCAGATTCTCTGATAGACATTTTGGGAAAATGCATTAGTGATTTTGTGGCCACTAGAATTATGTCATGATTCTAAAAACAACCAGAGAAAGGTTTATCCAAAGGGGAGACTCGATTCTTAAAATTCTCATTGACTACCTGCTCCATATCCACCATGTCCCTGAAAGTAAGTCACAAATTGAGACTTTTCTTTCTTACCTGACAGCTGGTGCTCTGATATTCTGGGAAAAATATAATTTAACTTTAACATTAAGGAATAAAAATACATTGAGCACCAATGGAGCTACATTAGCCATGTAGCACGCCATGTTTGTTTAAACACTTTTGGGCTCCAGGGACTGCTTAAGGTGTTGTTCTTCAGCCTAACACCTTCATCCATGAAGTATGGATGTTAAGGTAATGTCAGTGAGTTTGTATTTATGGCCAGAGTGGACATTCAGAAATGCCAAGAAGAACCGATGCAGAGCCAATGAATATCACAGGGAAGGTTCTCTGTCCTCTGACCTTGTGTGACCCCCTATCTGCCAAGGCAAAGCACAGATGGTGGTGGTGGTGGCGGTGAGAGGGTGGGTGGGTGGGGGTGGCTGTGTTTACTGAGAACCAGTCCCTTCTTTGTCTAAATGAGGAAACTGGGTATCAGAAAAGTTAAGCGATTTTCCCTGAAGCTGTCCAACTCGTAAGTTGTAATTATTTGAACTCCAAAATCAGACCATGCTCCCTCCTTCTGTCCTTGGAGGGCACTTGGTAATGCCCATGGAGGCTTCTGCAAGCACAGGTAGGCTGTAACCTGGCTCGGCAGAATGGTCTCCACTGACACAGACTCCAAATCCTAGATTCTTCACCCAAGGCTGGGGCTCGGAGAGGTAGGTCAATCTCTGCCAAGAGCCTGAACATACTCCGGATGTTCAGACTGAATTTCTGGAGTGTTCTCCTTAGACGTATGTGTAGAGAATCTGAGAGCAGCAGGTTCTCAAGCTGATCTGAGAGAAGAGACCAGAGTCCAAGGGATCCCAGAGAGACATGGAGAGAGAAGCCTCGTTTCTTGGCTTGCCTGTTCTGGATTCCAGGCCCTCATGAGGCCCAGTTGAACTCTTGCTTTGGGTTCTCTGAGATAACCCCATATCCTAACAACAACCCTCTGTTTTATTTAAGCTTACCTGAGTAAGTTCGTATTATTTTCAATCAAATGAATGCGGCCTATATGTCGAGTTTTGCTGGTCCCCAACTTAGATTCTTTGTCTAGAAGGCCCAATGCCCCGGATCCATGACCCATCAAAGCTGGCCAATCTTAGGCCAGGCCAACCGTCATTGAGCAATGTGCTCTCCTGAACGTCACCCAGGATGGATCACCCAAATGATGCTGCCTGTATCCCCACCTCTTCTGGACAGAAGGTTCTGGCAGTGCTTATGCTACCACTTTCCCTCTCACTTCCTTGTGTACCAATATATGCCTTGCCCTTCCAACTGCCCTCATCCCAGTCCTTGCAAATTATGTTATTTTACTGCCTATTTATCCAGAGCTGCTTCCATTTTATTTTATTTTATTTTTAATTTTTATTGACAAACCAAAACAACATGCAAACACAAATGTACATAACATACAAACATTCCATATATGGTATACAATCAATAGCTCACAATGTCATCACATAGTAGTAAATTCATCAACATGATCATTTTTTAGAATGTTTGCATCACTCCAGAAAAAGCAGTAAAAAGAAAAGAGAAAAAAACTCATACATACCATACCCCTTACCTCACCCTCTCCTTGACTATTAATTCCATCTTCCCATGTATTTTAACCTTTGTTCCCCCTACTTTTTTTCTATACCCCTTACCACTCCCTTTCATTGATCACTAGCATTTCAATCTACTCAATTTATTTTAACGTTCGTTCCCCCTATTATTTATTTATTTTTAATCCATATATTTTGCTCCTCTGTCGATACCATAGATAAAAGGAGCATCAGACACAAGGTTTTCGCAATCACACAGTCACATTGCGAAAGCTGTATCATTATACAATCATCTTCAAGAAATGTGGCTAGTGGAACACAGCTCTACGGTTTCAGGTACTCCCCTCTAGCTTCTCTAATATACCTTAAACTAGAAAGGGGATATCTATGTAATGTGTAATAATAACCTCCAGGATAACCCCTCGACTCTGTTTGAAATCTCTCAGCCACTGACACTTTATTTTGTCTCATTTCTCTCTTCCCCCATCCCTTCCATCTTTGAAGACTGTGCCTGGGCTTTCTGGGGACACATCCAGTGAATTGTCGATTTGCTCAGGCTTGAGAGTCAACCATGGAGGACATCCTTCTCCTTCCAGTGCAGGGGAAGAGATTCTTATTGAACTGGCTGGTGCCCTTAGTTAGGGAACACAAGCAACCTTAATTTATGGTCCCATCAAGATGATAAAAAAGGGGCATTCACTCTCCAAAAGGAAAATAGAGGAGGATGCTGTTATTTTTTTAAAAAAAGCATGGAAATGGGGCATCTGAATTTCTGCCACTACCTGAGGCTTTTATTTGTACTGTCTGTTCATTTTCACCTGCTTCCCTATTATCTCAAGGCAAAAGGGAAAGGTTTGCCTTGCTCCTTCCCCCTGTGTCCTATAGGCGGCCTTTAAAATTGGACTTTTCCACTTCAAATGGGGCCCTTATGTTATTTTTAATCCAATACTCCTGCATAAACATGTTAGAGTGGGTTGCAGGGCCCCTCTCAGGCCTGCCATGCACTCTAGCAGGAACCTGAGTCCTAGGGCTAACCATCATGCATGTCAATCTGCTTGTGTTAGTTCAGCATTGCACAGTTCCTTTATCTTAGAGAAAAGGGTGCAGTCTCCGGGTTCTTCCTTCTTCTTGGGTAACTCTTCAACGCAGCATCCCAACCTAAAAGGCAGTTACTAAGTATGTTTTGATCATTCTCAAGACTCTCAAACAATTCTCCTCCTTGAAGATCCCAAAGGAACAACATTGCTACTTGTTGCAGCTCAAAGAGGAAGCTTCCTCCAAGAAGTCCACACAGCGGGCCTCGTCGGTAGTGAAGGAAGGGAGGTGCTCCACCATCCACGGTGCCCTCAGTCCTGCTGCCTTTTCCCAGCTCTACCCAATTCTTAGCGCAGAAGTGGGATGAAAACACCCAAAGAAGAAAGAACTCCATGGCAGACTGCAGACCCCTCCCACCTTCCCCTACCCACAAAGAAGTCCCCAACTTCCTTAAACCAACATTTTGATTTTCATCCCCAATTTTTGGATAAGTGAAGCTTGTAGCTTTGACGCCTTATTTATTTTAAAATCTAATTTGACTCCTTCCCACACAGCCCAGATGTTCCTTCACTTTTCCTATTTTGATTTCCTTTTGACAAGAGGGATAAATGATGGAAATCAGGGTCAACAGAGATTACAGTATAAACAACCTCCTGCTCCTCAAAAGGCTCCTGACCTGCAGGGTCTACCAACCCCTTCTCCTGGGCCTCCGCCTCTCTGCCACCTCTAGGCCCTGGTGGTTTTGTGCTGAACTTGGGAAATGTGTACGCCTGCTAATTCAGGCACCATTCTGTCAGCCTACATATGCCGGCATATCACAGAGACGGATGAGGAGCCAAAGTAAAAATAAACCTAAAATAAATGGTATTTGAAGACCTTGAAACAGATTAATTTAGATGTGCTCTGAAAAAGAGTGGGTTGGCTTTTTCTTTAACAACAACAAAAAATCTTCTTTGGGAATTAGGGATCTTTTTTGTAATGGTAGAGCAAAAGGTTCCAATTCCTAGTTCTTTAATTTCTTACTTCAAATTGCTCCAGTGAGTAATGAAGGCTCAACTTGGTTCAAATATTTTTCCTTTGTGCAGAATGGGCACTCAATTAAGGAGAGGACACTCTGTCAGGCTGCCGGTACAAGAGAGCTTGTTCAACTCTCATTGGCTCCCACCACAGGGAGAAGAAGAGGCAGATATTAAACACTGTTCAGAAAAAATTAAATAAGTAAAGAGGAGTCCTGGTCCTTGAACTACCTCTAAAAGATATCATATTACATTTTTTTCAGTGTTTCCTAGGAAACCAGTTCAGTGTAAAACGTATTCTTTGTCTTCTGCTCTTTGCAAAATTGTTTGAACCATCATATCTCATAAAAGGTTGCTTTACAGGCAATTTGAACAGCATTAAAAAAAGCTTAATCTGCAGTTTGCTACACCAATGAAGGCAATACACCTTTATCGGAGACTTGAATGTTTCAGATTGTATTTGCTGAAAACGGATAAGATTATGCCATTATTTCTGAAGCGTCTGTGAAATCAAATCTTGTTGTCTTTTTTCCCCTTCAAATCATGAGTCTTTTTTTTCACCCCCAACACACCCAAGTTGCATTAAAAAATCTCCAAATAATTTTTAGGAGATTCTTATCAGCACTTACACAGAAGAGCATAAATAAGTGAGAGTGAGAAATAAACATTTCTCTCTCTCTCTCTCTCTCCACACCCCCCTTCCTCCCCCTTGCCCCCATCTCTGTCCTTAAACAGGACTTGCTCTCAGCCAAGATCTCCATGCATGTGTTCAGTTTCCATCGCTGATATGCTTATGAATTCCCAGTGCCATCACACCCAGGTGTGAATCTCCCATGCCAGCTCTGGCCCTATCATTGCTTGGTCAGTTGCTATTGTGGTTTTGCAAATTACTGAGGTACTTCAATGTGTATTGGGATGAGATCTGGTGAGGGTGAAGGGTTTAGGATATTAGAAGGTATTTAAAAAAACAAACTTAAATTTCAACTACTAACTTTATCTCACATGTTAAAACCCTTTGGAAAACAGGATGAGTTCCTCCCCAGTATGACATGGGTGTGCATTTATGGAGCATCCATGGGATGGCTGCTTGTTGCGCTTGTGTATTGTTGGAAGAATGGAGTTAAGGGATTCATTTGACTTCCATCCCTTGGGCCATTAATTACCTGTGTTCCTACAGTGCTGGTGGTCTCTTGGTTTCTGATAGACATGCTATATTATGCCTATTATGTTTAAAAAGGATTCCTTATTCCCCGTCACCCAATAAGATACAAGATGATAAAAAGCACTGGCCATGGGTCCACCCAGATGTATATCCTGAATCCACCAATTACTAGCTTGATGATTTTAAGCTCTGCAGTATCCATCCTCCCTTCTTTTTAAAAAAAAAAAAAAAAAATAGAACATCCCTGAATTCTAGCAGAGTACAGGCCCTGAAATTTGCATTTCCTAGCCTCCTATACTATTGGGTTGGGTCCTGTGGTTATGCTTTTTGCTAGTGGAATGTGAGCCAAAGTGTCCTGTGCAACCACTGGGACTGGCTTCTAAAACTGACAGGGTATATGCCCCACCCACTCCATCTTTTGCCTTCCCTGTTGACTGAGAAATTGGCACAATTGGAAGAGCTTCTTGAATCTGACAATGAAAGTCAACATTGAAGATTGCTGAGCCGCCAGATCATGGGCTTCTGGGCTGTGATATGACAGTGAAATCCGTTTCTTTCTTTTTTTTCAGCTGCCATTTTCTGGGGTTTCTTTTTTTGCAGAAACCAACTTTGTGTTTTAATAGACTATGGTATCATGCAATGAATTAGGAACTGGGACAGCTGCTTCTCACCCCCAGCTCTGCCACTAATTAGTAACGTGTTATTGAGCAGCCTCTCATGTTTTGATTTATTTTCTTCTAAAAGGAGGGTGTTGAACTAGATCTCTCAGCACCATTAGCTGTAGAATAATGATCATCACGTACATATTTGGTATATTGCTTTATACTTGTAGTGAAGTAGAGGTTTTTCCCTTGAAAGAAACGTCACAACCTCTTAGGGCATGAGCGAGGCGTAGGCTTGAGGTTCTTCCCTACAGGACATCTGCAGTTGCGCCTGGGAGCCTTTTGGGCTCAGTCCTGCAGGTGTGCTTGGGGAAAATGGCTGTGAGTCGACCAGCTCAAGGAGTGAGTCACCAATGCAGGGGCAAGCAAAGGCCACTTTGGTGTGATGTCCTGGTGTCCATGAGTATAAGCTTGCAGTTGTGCTCCTCCTGTGTGTTCTTGAGGTCAGGAATGCCTGTCCAGAAGCAACAGTTCCTGCCAAGCTGACAGGAAGAGCCCCAGCCAGCAGGGGAAGCAGAACTCAGTGGAGGGTCTGACCAGT